>JXTB01000158.1:781592-818260 GCA_002914805.1 Parasponia andersonii | reverse complement strand
CTTGAGCATTCTTCAATAGCTTTCGAGTATTGTACCCTTGAATATTCATCAATATAGTGAGAAAACAGTGGACGTAGGCTCATCTTTTTCGGGGCCGAACCACTATAAATCCCTCTCTCCTTATTTGCTTTGATTATTTATCTCAATTTACGCAAGCCACATCTCTTAATTATTCATAAATTTATTGTTGATAAAACCTCCATCAACATAAAGCAACATGGATCTCCCTCCAAGACTCGGTTCTCAGCTAGCGAGTACACAAAAGCTCTAGATACCTCAAAATCAAAATCCCCTGTATCACATATGATGTTAACAAGCTTGTAATCATTAGCTTTGGAATCATAACCAAATCCACATCCACTTCCTTGAAGCATTAACTTCAGGGAAAAGACATGGAGTCCGAATAATAGTCTCTTTAGTGTTGGATTGCAACAAAACAATAAAACATAAAGATCATGTTTATTAATACGTAACGTAATTAAGTAGAGAGGGGACTAAAATTAGAAAAATGATTCATTTTCTTTATTGTTCACATATTTACTTTTTGATTAGAACATACTATTGTGAGAATACCTTACATAATTAGTTTATTGAATTTTTGATTCTTTTTCATCCCTTGTTAAACCGATTCACATTTGTTTTCCTTTTTTTTTTTTTTTTTTTTTTCTTTTCATATGGAATTGTAAACATGCTCAAAAAATATTCCTTTATTAAAAGAACAAATTATATGAAAAGATTGGTGAAATCAAAACTACGTTTTAATTATTAAGAAAATAAAGGAGAAAGACTCACCTTTACAATCAACGTGGTTGGTCTTCTGAAATTGGGTACCATTGACTTACTTTCGGAATTCGGAGTGCGAGCTTGATTGCTTGATCAGCTTAGAACGTAGTGATTTTGCGCTGTTTGTGAGAAAACTTCTCACGTTTGCTTCCAACTCCAGATTACATCAATACTAAAGTATTGATTGATGTCTTACAGAACAAAGCCTCTAAAAAAACATTCCATTATCCCTGGCGGAGTACAGGTTTCTCTCTCTCTCTCTCTCTATCTATTAGACTTCCTTATCTTTCTCTCTCTCTATTAGAGCTGTAAATATTGGCGGCTTAGTCCTGCCCGGCCTGTTCGGACTTGAGGAGAAATTCGGATCGGACCGGGCCGAAAATAGAAGTGGGCAGGGTCAGATTGGCCCGTAAAGTATTTTTGAAGGCTTAGTCCGGCCCGGTAGCTCGCAGAGCCAAAGTTTCGGATTGGATTGGACTAAATTCGGGCCAAATGTGGCCCGATCTGATAATTTAAAAAAAAAATAAAAAAAAATAAAAAATAAAAAATGAATTTTTTTCAATAAATTTACTTATTTAGTAAAATAAATAACTAAAATTAATAAGACAAATTTTTAAAAATAAAAAAAAAAATGTGCAGACTACGGCCCAATGTAGCCCGACGGACCAGCACTAATAGCCCAATCTAGCCCACGGGCCAAGTGAGCGGACTGCGGGCAGACCCGTTGGCCCGGCCCAAATTTACAGGCGTACTCTCTATGAAACTCCCTTTTCTTCTCTCTCCACGCATTCATCCACTTTCATTTAACCGAAAAAAGAAAAGAAAAAAAAAACTATCTTCATCACAAAATTATAACATTTTCCTAGAGCTGAATAGTGAATACCCCAGTCATATCATTTTTGAGAGCTTCCATAATCTATAGTACGGTAATGGGTTTTTACCGTACTCCTATGGCACTAATCTTGGATCGTACGATTTAGATCGAATGGCAGGTGGGTTGTAATGCGTGGAGTTGTTAAAATGTGTTTGAGTGCAGCTGATTAAGTAAAAAAAAAAAACCCAAAATGATATCAAACCCAGAGTTCGGTGATTCCATACAATTAAAGCTTTGCACGTAGGTGTGGCGGTCTTGAGGCAGAACTCCGACTAGTGAGAATACCAAGAAATGAAAAAAAAATAATAATTAAAAAAAATAGAAGAAAGAAACAGAAGGACTCGGAAGAAAAAGAAAATAAAAAGAAGAAAAGCTTAGAAGAAAAAAGAAACTTTCTATAAATCTGGGAAAGGCCTTTATATATGGGAGTCGTGAAGAAGAGAGAAGATCAGAGCAATTAGATTGACTTATCTTCTTTTATTTATTTCTTTCTTTGTTTTTTTTTTTTTGAACAAAAAGATAGACGGTGGACACCGGAGGAGGCAGTTTTGATACAAGAAGAAATGAATCTCAAATAATTGGGAAGAAAGCCATTATGGGTATTGTTGGTGTTGTTATTGTGGTGTTCTTTATAGCCTTGTGCTGTGGTGTTGTTCATAGACTTGTTGTGGTTGTTCTTCATATTCCAGATCTATGAGTGAAGGGGCATCCCCAGGTTTGGGAAAAGATTTGGTGCTATGACCTATCGTCTCTCTCTCTCTCTCTTTCTTAATATTTATTTATTTAATATGGTAGTGTAAGCTGAAGTCCTCATAATATAGATTTAGTTAGAATTGGGGCCCTTATCGTTCTTATCCAATCAGGTGCGTTCAAATTGACCATATTAATACGGTCAAATTGCCTTGCCGCATTGTGCAAGTTTCCTGTATCATTAATTCATAGAAGCCAAATTGTGGCAAAAGTACCGTTTTTAGTTGAAATTTATATTTTAATATCTAATTCTATTTTACGGTAATAATATTTTCTGTTAAAATTTTTTAGTAACCCTTAATTTGTTTTTTGTTAACGTGTGTCCTCTGAAATATTATGTTATTTTTAAAAATATAAAAAAATTATAAAAAAATTAAGAAAATGAAAAATCCTTTTCTTTTCCACTAATCATTCTTCTCCAAAATCCACTATTAACGGAGGAAATGTATCTGGGTTTGTCCCTTGCTCCGTTATAACACAAATTGACAAGTGAGAATGAAATCTTGGACGATCAAACAGTAGGCTGTGACCTATTCACTAGAAAACATAGTGGACATGAATGAGCCGTACAATGTGAGGAAAATTGGAAAGTTTTTTTTTTTAAACAAAAAAGACTTTTCAATCCAGATATGACTAATGAGTGTTGAATGAAACTCAAAGAAAGAAATATATATATATATATATATATATACGGACATTAATTCGTATTTTTTTTAATTTATGTATTAATTTGACTAATAAAAATTTAGTATATATATATTTTTTATTATAAAAATAAAAAAAATATTAATAATATACATTTTGTTATATCTATTGCGCAACCTCTATATATATATATATATATATATATATATAATACTAACGAGCCGACGAAACCACCAAATTTGTGAATATTTTATGTAAACGCCATACGGGATCCCGAAATTCAGGGCAATGGATATGCAGTTTGGCAATGTAGTCACTTTCAGAACTCATGAAGTTGAAAACCTTATAAATAGAATGGAAACAGCCCAGTTTTAAGGATTAAACATAGATAATTAATGGAAATTTACAAACTTTTAGAACCCAAAAGAAATGGACGAATGAAAAAAAGGAAAAAAAACCCATTTATGGAATGAGCTTCGTCAATAGATGCCAATCCCAGAAATTTCTCAAAATGTAGAAATATAATGATGGCTTGTGTCTCTGACAAAGCAAGAATGGAATAAAACCTGAAACAGTAAGAAATCACAGTTCGTGGTTCAACCTTTGAGCAACACCACCACTCTAAAATCTGACCTAAAAAAGAAAGAAAGAAAAAAATAAAAGATCGACAGGAGCGTGATAAAGGTGGTTTTAATGGGGCGTTTTGAGCACTGGAAGACGGTGGAGGAGATCAGAGCTGACAGGATCCAGAGCGTGATGACGATGAGCTCTATGGAGAGCATTTTGTCCGGTGCGATGGGGAAGGAATTGGAGCAGTACGATCTGCTCCCTTCGGCATTTTTAGCATTTTTTTTTTAAAAAACATTTTCTTAATTCATCGTAACTTTTTTATTTTTATAAAAAAACTCCTCTGAAGTGGTATTTAACTAAAAAAAATCCGACGTTGTTACAAAATTTAGACGAAAAATATTATTATCATAAAATAAATTAGATATTAAAGTATAAATTTGAGTAAGAACGAATATTTTTACAGCAATTTTTTTTTTTTTCCCTGAAAATGCCAATAGCCTACTACCTGACTTAGCCCATTGCTGAAAGAAAAAGGGAATAAACCCGGCGTCCTCTCTCTTCTTTTTCTCTTTATAGAGAAATCAGTTTCAGATTTTCTGTGCTGGCTAATCAATCTAATTTGAATTTTGAAATTTTTGATTATCCAAACACTTTTGGTATATGAATTAATTAAATATTAGATTTAGATTATTTATTCTTATGCATATTTTTTAGAAATTAAATGCATATCAACTGTTTTGTTTTGTTTTGCTCTATTCATTTCTACATTTTAAGTTGTCTTTTTCTTGCTCTACTTGAAAAACCAGATAGTGGAACTTGACCGTTTTAAAAAAGAGAAAAAAAGAGAGTAAAGAAATCTAGTATAATGCAGTAGAGGAAGAGATATACTAGTTAGCCAATTTATGTATAAATTTATAATAATGTTTTTTAAAATGTAGTATAATGAATTATGTACGTGCATTTGCATCTAAATATAGAATTAAGACCTTCTTTATAGTTAGTGCATTAATTTCGTACAGTGCAATAATACTTTAAAGTGAGTTCTTTCTCTCTCACAACTCTCTCGGCTAGACAACCCAGAACAGCCTATGTGAGTTTCAGATTCGCCAGAGATCCTTTGGAAGAGGTTTTTCTTTGCTTTCTTTCTTCTATATTTTAGTTTTCAATAACTCTTCTACTCTTGTGAAGACAGTGGTACCATAAATCTAGATATATGGATATTTTGTTTCACCTATTTTAGATTTACGTGGATTTTTTTTTTTAGTTTTATTGTTTTTGTGTGTGTTTTGCTGGATTTCTTCTATATTTAAAGTTTTCAAAATCCAGATATGAAATATCTTATCTTGTCAAAAATCATTTTTGTAGATGATTCATCTTTGTATCAGTTGAAGAAACTAATTCTAGATTTGGTGATGGAGGATGATTTGAACGAGCTGAACATATTTCTCTTATAGAGCTCTAATATGTCCCTTTATGAATTTGTATACGCATTATCTATGTATATTTTGTGCATAATTTATACATCCTTATTCGTCAATAAGAATTTAGTTTGATTGACTGTTTACTAGTATGGATTCTATTGTAATTTGATCTTTGCTTTAAATCTGTGTTTGTATTATTGTTTCTGATGAAATATAAGTCACATTCTTAAAAAAACAAAGAAAAAAAAAGAAAAACAAACTTTCTCTATAGCATGATTCAAATAAAAGGAAAAAAAAGAAAGAAAGAAGGAAAACTTCTCTATAGTAACATTTTCAATCACACCGATTACCAAGGTATCAATTATTACATAATTGATCTAACTTAATGTCATGCTACATAAGGTTCTCTTAATAAATTTATATAAACTATGATGTAAGTTTGTAACAGTGTGCTCTTTAATTTTCAAATTTTAATTGAGCTCCTTTTATATAAATAATAATGTCTCAAATTTCTTCATTTTAAGAATGAGAAAATATATAATACAAATTATAATTTTGGGTAATTATACAGAAATAGATAACTACCTACAAAGTCGAATATTAAATCTTATTCCTTGCTAGTCACACATCTTAATGAAAGTCAGTTTCTTAAAAGAGTGTTTTGGATGGTTCTCTTTATAAATCGCATATTAATATGACCATAATATGCAGGTCGGTCCTTCTTAGGTTTATTTCTATTTTCAATTTGCCAATTAATATGAGGTCACCGTTTTCAATTTACCATACTATATATCATTAGTTAAAAATTTATAAAGAATATATACCTAAAACAACATTCCATTCACGATATGGCCACTACGAGTTCTTATTTATGTCATTTCGACTCACAAATGTACCTACGACATTTATGGATCTCATGAACTGAGTGTGCAAGGACTATCTTGATAAGTTTTTGATTGTATTCATTGAGGACATTCTAATCTACTCAAACACTAGGGAAGAATACCTAAGACTCGTGCTATAGAAATTGAAAGAAAAGCAACTGTATGCAAAGTTTAAGAAGCACGAGTTTTGGCAAGAAAAAGTGTCATTCTCAGGTCACATAGTGCTAAGCAAAGGCATATCTGTAGACCTGGTCAAGGTAGAAGTTGTAGCTAATGAAAACAACTAACTAATGTAACCGAAGTACGAAGTTTCCTGGATTTAGCAGGCTATTACAGGCAGTTTATAGAAGACTTTTCAAAGCTCGCTATACAACTTACACATCTTACTCGCAAGAATAGTAAGTTCCTATGGTCAGAAGATTGTGAAAAGAATTTTCAAGAACTCGAGATATGCTTGGTCTTTGATCCTATCCTCACAATTCCCAATGGGACTGATAGGTTTGTGATCTAGAACAATTACATCTAAAATGGGGTTAGGAGTAGTGTTGATGTAATATGGAAAAGTGATTACTTATGCTTCTTACCAGTTGAAAGATTACAAGAAGAATTACCCAACACATGACTTAAAGTTAGCTGCAATAGTATTCATGTTGAAAATACAGATACATTATCTGTACGAGGTCCATTCTGACATTTATACTGACCACAAAAGATGGTTAAAACTATCGAAAAACTATAACTGCGACAATCATTATCATTTGGTAAGGCTAACAAAGTAGCAGATGCCTTGAGCAGAAAGTCATCTGCAAGTTTAATGTCAATCTAAGATATGGCAAAATCACTAGAATCCGAGATTGTTCATCTTAATATTGAAATAGTAGAAGGATAGTTGGTCATGTTAATATTACAAAACACAATTTTTTATAGTATCCAAGGTAGTCAACAAGTGGATCCTATTCTAGCTCAAATTCGAAAAGATGTGCTTAATGGAAAATATACTAACTTCTAGCTGACAAATGATGGTGTGCTACATTTGAAGGGTAGATTGTGTATTTTAGATGACGTTGAGCTCAAACAACAAATACTATTAGAAATATATAATACACCATATTTTGTTCTACCTGGCACTACGAAAATGTATCGCAATCTGAAGGAAAATTTTTGGTGGCCTTGCATGAAGAAATATGTAATGTAAGCCAAGAACTGTCTAACTTGTCGATAAGTTAGGGCTGAACATCAAAGGCCAGTAAGTCTATTATAATTAATTTAGATTCCAGAATGGAAATAAGGATAAATAGCCATAGATTTTGTAGTGGGTTTGCCAAAACTACTATAAACTATGACTCTATATGAGTCATTATTGACTACTTGACAAAGTCTGCATATTTCCTACCTCTACAAACTACTTATATAATGGAGGGGTTAGCTGAGTTGTACATTCAAGAAATACTTTTGTAATATGGAGTTCTTGTATCAATCATCTCTGATCATGATTGAAGATTTGTCTTGGCCTTCTAAAGGAGCTTGCACAAAGTTATAGGCACAAAACTGAAGTTTAGCATTGTATTTTATCCTCAAATAGATAAACAAATAAAGTGAATGATTCAAATTTTGTAGGTATGTTGTGAGCATGTGTGATGGATTTCTAAGAATTTTGGAGTAAATATTTACCTTTGGTGGAATTTGCTTATAACAATAGCTTCCAATCTACGATTGGTATGGCTCTATATAAGGGAGTTTATGCTCGTACATGTAGAGCACCACTACATTGGCATGAGGCTGGTGAAAGAAATTACCTTGGCCCCAAATTGGTGGAGTAAGCAATAGAAAAGAGAAAACTTATCTAACAAAGAATGAAAGCTTCTCAAGATAGACATAAAAGTTATGTTGATGTATGACAATGGCCTTTAGAGTTTCAAGTGGGCGATAAGTTTTTGTGCGAGTTACTCCAATGAAAAGTGTGATGTAATTTAGGAAGAAAGGTAAGTTGAGCCCTCGATATGTTTGTGATGCCTAAGATTCTCACATACATAATAAGTCAATAATAAACATATTCATATTGCATAATAGACATATCAAGTAACTATGATCAATTTCATGGTAAATTACTCATTCTGATTGTTAAATGATATGTATTATTATACTAATATTTGTGGAAGTGCTCCCATACAGTGTAAAGGCTCAGTACCCTCAGAGAGAAAGAGTTTGGTGTGTGAAATGGACAAAGAATACATTTATGAATAGTAATACTATACGAACATGCATTAAAATCATATCTATTGATAACTTGGTCAAATAGTAGTTTTTCGGTAAAATGCATTTTTCACGCTTTTCGGAGCCAAGTTGACTGTGCGTTTAACACGTCAAATAACTTTTATTTAATGTGTAGAAACCATTTCTAGTATTTTCCAAAATGTTGGTTTCAGGTAAGCACGAGGTGGCAGTTACTGTACTGAATTTTGTTTAATTACACTAAACTAGCTTAGATTAAGCTTAATCGCATAATGTTATCTTTGTGCACTCTAATAATTAGGCATTGATACTTTGTTTGCATTATTAATTGGAGTCTAATTTACTTATTTTTATTTTTAATGATTGGTTATGGGGCTAGGTTTCACTAGATTACAATAAGATTGACCATATGGAATTATAGATCAAAGTATGACTAGTTTTCACCTCTTAAGATTGGCTTCACCATTTTGGTCTACACTTGGGTGTATAGGATGGACCAGCAACGTGGTGAGTATGCTAAGGATGTTTTAGAGCTGGACACATAGAAAGTAAGGTGCAAAATTCCCAAAATACCCCTTAGAACTTAAGTTATGCCATTTCTTAGTTATTAAGTATCACTTTTGGACCAAATCTGGTCATTTTCTTCTCATTTCTCTCCAGCCACGACCTCAAACTCTCCCACTTATTTTTAGACTTTTATCAGCACCCATTAACCATTTCCAAGAGTTTTCAAGTGGTAGAACTCAATTTAGAGCTCAAGAAAGTAAGATAGGTCCAAACTAGTCAAGGTAATTCTACTAATTCTTCTTTCCAGGTTTTATTTTATTATTTCAATTCTCCACCTAATACCACTTAAATAATGATTCCTCTAGGTCCTCTTGAGTCCTAAGATCAATTTCTAAGCCATAGAAATCAGTTTTATGGAAGAAGAAGACAAGAGCTTCAACAAAGGTTCAAACTAGTCAAGGTGAGGTTTTTATGGAATTTGGAATTGGTAATTTATTTCTATTGCATTAGCACTTAAATCAAAGATTTTATTTGATGAATAAAGGTCCTAGAAAACCTTATATATGGTTGGAAACATAGAATTTAAGTGGAGGATTAAAGTTAGACTTAAAGCCCCAAAGTTTGCTATTTGTGGATTCAAGTGTTTTCATTGTTGGAATAAGTTGTCTACACTTATAATTTGATTTCATTACTTAGAATGTGTAAGACATTGATCCTTTTATATAGATTACACCTATTTACTGGCTGGTTATGATGATATACAAGTGTAAAAGTGGTTTTAAACTCTGTTTAAACCGAAAAGAATTCAAATGTACCTAGGTTGTTCTAAATAATCATCTTTGAGGTGTATTTGTGAAAATTGGATTGTGGATTGTTATTGCAGATCTTAAACCATGATTTTAATCATGTGGAAATGTCCTAAAAATAGGAGAGGTGTTGTCCAAATATTTTTAAAACCAAATGGACTAGTTTTTATGAAAGTATGTGCTATTTTAGTTCATTTTGTGATTAGATTTCCTGATTTTGTGAAAGTTGTGATTTATGCTTATGGTTGCTTTTTAAGTATTTTACATTATAGTAATCATTATAGTAATGAAATTGATATCAGGTCTTCCACACACCTTACCACAGAGGATACTGACCATTTTCACTATTTTTTCTATCGGACATAAAGTAAGTAACGTTACACCTGCAATGTAAGAAATTCTTTATTTACTGTGAATGTAAAATATTTGGATATGTGTATGTACGTATCTGTTAGTCAGTCTTGTATGAGACATTAACACGTGGTGTATTTATATTGGGTCTTGTATGAGACATTAACACGTGGTGTATTTATATTGCCCGACGAGTATTGGTGAATAGGGTGTGGCGGGCCAGTGCCCAAATATGTGATATGGTTTTTTCGAGGACACTTTGGTTCCTTCGGGAACACTTTAGTCCTTTCGGGGATACTATGGTTTCTTTGGGAACACTCTGACGGTGGTATAGAGTGGACCTCTGCTGTATACAGAAGGGATTTTTGGGGCTCGAGACCTCTATATAGCTCGTGATATGTTATATGTTCTCTGAGTGGCTCAGTATGCAGTTCACGGTCTTATCAGGCAATACAATATACATAGGGATCCCAACCATATGACCATTTGTTTCATGTTATATGTACTCTACATTTGCATACGTTACTTACTGAGTTTTATACTCATTAATATTCTTACATTGCAAAAGGTACGGATGATATGTGAGTTAGAGGAGGAGTGCTGACAGTCTGACCGCGGCTTGTGTATATGAGCATTTTGACGCTGTGGTTTCCTGACTGAGAATTTTGTATCTGTTTTGAGTGTGTGTACATTATGTACACTTTTATGAGAGGTCCACTTTGGGAATATGTATGTATGTATAAATTATACTATATGTAAAAATGAGTGGAGTTTTTCTTTCTCTCTCTAAAAAGTCAAAAGTTTTAATTTTCCTTTATTTTATCAGTTCTAAATCGAGTATCGTCTCCCGATCTCACTAAATAGTTATACAAATATCCTTACATACGTATGTAGGATCGAGAGATGTTACAATGTTAGCCCTTTCGAGGTCATCAAATGAGTTGGCAATATCTCGTATAAATTAACATTACTACTATCATTATTCGATATATACAATGTGTTTCATATATCCATACTACGAAAGTATATATCATATCTTTCTCATATACTAAGTTATGATGCTCTAGAAGTGGGACAAGAGTTGGCTTATAAAGAAAATCCAGTTAGATCAAAAAGAAAAATAACTACACAATAAGAAAATTCTGCTAGTGAAAGTCTTATGGCGTAATCATAATACTAAAGAGGCTACATGGGAAATATAAGATGATATGTGAAATAAATACCCAGCTTTATTTTAAGTTTTGGGGACAGAATATTTTTTAAGTTTATAAGGATTGTGAGGCCCTAATTTAGTAGGCCAAAATAAAAATACCACTTTGTATATATTGTACAAATATGAGGTTTATGTGATATAAATTCAAATATTTTGTCGATCTACTAGGTTATTATGAGCGATTTTCATTTTATTTCACAAATAAAATATTGCAACATATTCCCAAATTGTGTCTATGGAGCTTTATTTTTCTTGTTATTAGTTTTGGTTGAACTAATTTATAAGCTTGTTTCTATAATTAAGTGTTAAATTTGTTTTATAATTTTCTATTTATAATATGATTTTCTTGTATATAAATTAATCTATATGCGTGAAAATGAGTAAATAAATACTAAAACCAATTGCAGTAGTTATAATTAGGTTAAATTTTTCAATTTATGAGTCCAAGCCCATATTGTCAAAGAAGCCCAATGACTCATTATTAGTAATAGCAAACTTATAAATAGTTAGAAAGAGATTTTTTTTTTTTTTAAAAAAAGATACATAAAGCTTGCATCTCCTCTCTCTGTCTCTTCCTCTCCATCTCCAAACTTAGAAACCCTCTCTCTCTCTCTCTCTCTCTTCTAAATTCGTAACTAGCTAAAAGGCTATAGAAAAATCCAAATTTATTCATCAACTCTTAAGTTTGTGAAGCAATTGAAGAGTCTAAACTCTATAACAACCAAGGTATGGTCTCTAGCTATACCTTAATCTTTAAAATTATGATTTTCAAGAGCCTATTTAATTAGTGTATGTTATATGACAAATTTAGTTCTAATTAGATTCAATGAGTTACAAGCATGGTTTGAGTAATTTCATTTCTCTTATCTATTATGAATCTTTATGCTTCTAGTTTTGTTGTTTACTTCCTCAAAAATAAGATTTATATAGGGAATATAATTTGGAAAGCTTAGTCCTACCATGCATGTTTCAAATTATTATTTTAGTAGCTTTGGATAAAAGTTTTTCATGAGTTCTTTTGGCTAACTAAAGTTCTTTAGTCTATCTATGGAGAATAAGAGGACCCAAAGACTAATTTATATATGATTTATTATGAAAAATTGAATATGCTATGTTGCTGAAAAACTGTTTTGACACTTTCACTAGTAGTAATTTTTATATTTTCATCTCTTACGAATTACTGAAATTTTATTTTTAACTGTTTTTAAAAGCATAAATAGAGTCTTTAATGATCATGTAAGACTTTGAATCACTCAAAAATCATATTTGTAAAGGGAGATATGAATTTTTCAAGTTGATAGTTGAAACTACTAATTTTTACCTGAGGCAGATCTTTGGTTCCGATTAAGAGCCACTTTGTAACCTCACAGTAATTTTAAAATATGTCACTTCATATCTCTAGAGATAGCCTATCGAGTCTAGTTTCATATGCTACTAGTTTTATAATTTTTCCTACTCCGTAGAATAAATTATGAATATTTTACTAAACTATGTTAGGCAAGAAAAATTTTGCGTATATTGAATACAAGAATAAATGATAATGTGGGCTTAATTATATCTTTGGTTTTGACTTTTGATAATAATTAGGTGGTGTGATTAACAACTTAAATGAGATCTAAATTTAAAAGAAAGACCCTAATTTGCTGAAAAATTGTTTTGACACTTTCACTAGAAGTAATCTCTATATTTTTATCTCTTACGAATTACTGAAATTTTTATTTAACTGTTTTTAAAAACATAAATAGAGTCTTTAATGATCATGTAAGACTTTGAATCACTCAAAAATTATATTTGTAAAGGGAGATATGAATTTTTCAAGTTGATAGTTGAAACTATTAATTTTTACTTGAGGCAGATCTTTAGTACTGATTAAGAGCCACTTTGTAACCTCACAGTAATTTTGAAATATATCATTTCATATCTCTAGAGATAGCCTATCGAGTCTAGTTTCATATGCTACTAGTTTTATAATTTTTTCACCTCTGTAGAATAAATTATGAATATTTTACTAAATTATGTTAGGTCTGAAAAATTTTGCGTATACTGAATCCAAGAATAAATGATAATGTGGGTTTAATTATATCTTTGGTTTTGACTTTGGATAATAATTAGGTGGTGTGATTAACAACTTAAATGAGATCTAAATTTAAAAGAAAGACCCCAATTTGACTCACTAAGATCTTAATATTATAGAAAATTCCTAATTGACATGCTAGACTTAGGATTTAGAAAGTAGGATACTTGAGTTATTGATTAGAACCAATGAGCTGATTGTATTATTTAATTGAAGTGATTATGACAATCTAATTACATCCTTTACTGTAAATAAGGTTAGGATAGAATTGAGAAGAATAGTGATGGAGTTTGTTTGGTTAGCAAGTATATGTTCTTGTTTCAGTTTTATTATCTCTTGATTGAGCTTATATTTTCTAAGAGGAAGGCTTGTCAAGATAGAAATATCTTTATTATCTTAGGTCTATTTTGACTGAGGAATGTGTATCTATATTATGTTTTCGCTATATATATATATATATATATATATTAGTGAATCACTCAATTAAGAATGAGTGACGTCTTAAAAATGTTCGTGCCAATATGTACTCTTTTTCAGCATATTTGGTAAGTAAAGACACAACTATAATATGGGAATGCATGCACTGTTAAATGGTATTTATGCTTCCACCTTGAATACTATGTAGTTGGTGGTTAATTCTTTCATATGCTTTGTTGATATAATGCTATGATTTGTATATTTATGGATAATGCTTTCTTATGTTACAATTAATAAGCATGCTTATAAATTACAAAACTATAGAAATTGACACTATCACATGTTAACTTTAGATTACGTTTAGCTATAAATATATACCTATTGATACATTGAGACTCTTGTTGTAAATATTTGTATGAATTGCATTAGCATGACATGTAGAGTGGGATGGTACTACAGATTCATTACGGGACCACGATTTTATAACACCTTTTTATGCTCTAACTATTCCTAGAAAAATTTTATGATGAGAATGAATATGATATTGTGGTATAAGCCCCTCAAGTCTCGGCTAAGGTAACAGTAGGATGGCCACGCAAGTCCTACACAGGCAAATAAGAAAATGATATATTGATATATGATGAAATATAATGATAAGATGCATATTTATGTTAAGCCAGTAATAGCACTATCAGGGCCCTAGAAATTTCATCACACATACATCAGTGAATGAGCATGCCATCCCGTACATCATATAATGAATATCATGCTTTATATTGAATAATCTCGTTATATGTATTATAATGTATTGCACTTAGTCTTAAATGTTGTCTTTGCTTATTAAGCTCCAAAGTTCACTTCTTACCCTATGTTATAGGTAAGCAAATTGTATTTGATGATGACAATTGTTAAGCCAAAGAGTATTTCTGCTCATGCCAAGTTTTGTACATATAGGCCCGATTTCTGAACGATGAATTCAGAGTTTAAATTAGTCTCATATATTATGTTTATTTGTTTTATGTATCGAACTATGGTATGTAATAATATAGTATACAAACATGACAATTGTAATTTGTAGTTTTAGGTTTTAATTTTTTTTTTCTGCTAGAATAAGTGTCGTCTTGTGCCTCATATCAATTAAGATGGGTCCAATGCCTATCGAGCTATCTTATACGTATGTATCTAGTGCAGAAGCGTGACATTAATGATCAATATGTAATTTTGCTTTGTATTCTATGATAGTGCACCTATTGTACATGCAAAGAATATCTTGAACTAGTGGTTGGTGTAGATTATAGGGGCTAGTAGTGTGCAGGCGCAAGTGCGATCAAATTAAAATGATAATTAGCAACAAATGAAACTAAGAACTAAAGAAACTGATAACAAAGTTGATAGTGGTGAACAAAAATCAGATTCTAGTAACCAAACTAGTAGTGATAACTGAAAATTATTTTCTAAATTGATAGTTGTACAAGAAATCATAGATTAATATCTAGGATATAATTGGTAATCAAAGTGGTAATAAGAAACTAGTAACCAAATTGATTGTTATAACAAAAAATCATAAATTAGTAACCAAAATAAATGTGGTAACTAGAAACTAGTAACCAAAGTAGAAACTAGAAATCAAAGTATTAATTGGTAACTAGTTCTATAAACTATAAACTAATAACTAATAACTAAAATGGTAATCAGTTTCTACTAACTAAAATAGTAATTAACAGCTAGTAATCAGTAATTAAAATAGTTAGTAGAAACTAGTCTTCTAACTCTTAATTGATATCTAATTTGATAGCTAGTTATTATATTGGTTAAACTACAATACCTTAACAAGTATAAAGAAAACTCATTAACTAATATTTAGGTATCTTGTAATCAAATTTGATTATTCATAATCAGTAACTAGTAACTTATAAAAATCGCTTATTATGTTTTTTTTCTAATATTTTTTGAAAAAAATGGTAAAAGGATTTTGGTTGATTTGATTACCATCAAGAGGAGTGGAAAAACAAAAGGGGATCCAAAGTAACTAGTAATTAGAATAATTAATTACAAATCAGTCATTATATTTTTTTCCTTTAAAAAAAAACAAAAATGGTAAAAGGATTAAATAAAATGAACAATTAAAATGACATTGCTTGGGTTAAAAGGAGGAAAGTGGAGAACACATCAACCAATAAGGCAACTCAATTATACATGTTGAAATTTTTAACCGATAAATAGATGTAACAAAAAGATTTTTTTTTTTAAAAAAAAGTGGGACTTAACTAATGACCACCACTTATTACAAATTTAAAGGAAAATAACACACACACTACCAATATTTGAACTACTGACCCTCCCAAATTCACACCCACATCTTTCAAACTTTAGACCAACTGAGTTAGACCTAGTTGGTATGTAACAAAAAAACTTTAATTACAATAATCGCCACCACATTTTCTTTACTGTATATTTACAATTATTTTAATTTTTTACACCGTATGAAATATTAGGATCGTATTTTTGTAATTTTTATTTGTTTTATCCGCGAAGCTCTAAAAAACACTTTAAACAATACTTAGTTAGCAATTCTTATTTGGAGCTTGCATGCACACAAGGCAACACCAAATCAAGTAAACTCCGCATTATTGTGTTATTATATGACAAATGTGCTCGCTTCTATAATTGCTTTACTTGTAGACTTAACTGAGATATTTTTCATTGTTTTAGTAATATTACAAAACACTGTTGAGATCATGTGTCAGTATTTTATTATTATTATTATTATTTTAAATCTTAAAACCTAAATTTAATTTAAAATATTAAATGAATCAATTATGGGATTCAAAATATTAAGGGTTTGTTTGGATTCAATTCTGATTTTTTCTTTTAGAAAAAATAAATAAAACATGAAAGTAATTTTTTTTAATTTTCAGATTTTGAAATAAAAAACATGCTTTGACAAACTTTTTCAATACTTGTTTCCAAAAATTAAAAAGTAAAAATGATGAAAGAGAAAATTATATAAATTTGTTTTTGTCTATATATATATATATTATTTATGTACAAATATATATGTTTTGTTACCTCCTTTTTTTGAAAATTTTGGTGAAAGTTTCTGAAAGAAAAAGAAAAAGAAAAACAACAACAAAACCAAGATTTCAAGCAAACTTCCAAAACAAAATTTCCAATTCTTTGTTTTTTTTAAAGAAAAAAAAAAAGAAAGAAAACAAAAATCAATCTAGGCAAAGCAAACCCAAAGTGTTGTATTTTTATACTTCAATTTCTCCTAACAAATTGAAATTATTGAATTATTTATTAAACAAAGAGTGGAAAGAAATACTCAAAAAAGAGGAAATAGAGAAATTTAAAAAAAAAAAAAAAGAAAAAACTGAACTAGGATTAAATTTCGTAAAAACGCTGCGTTTGTAGACTTAAATCCAGCGCGTCGTATTGGTTAGAGCGCAACGACGTCGTGTCTTGAGGACTTTTAGACACAAACATCACCATCCAAACAATCGCACTCTGAAAAAGGCTCTGCTCTGCTCTCCTCTCTGTGGCCGAACACAACAATGGCGACGGAACTGGAAGAACTAGTGGACTTCCTATATTCGCCATCTCCACAGGTAAAGCTTTTTACCCAGAGAAACCCTAGAAATCTTTATTAAATTAATATAGAATTTGGAAAATATTATTCATTTTTCAGCTATATATATAATATGAATTACTTGAACTTCGTATCTTACTTGTGCTCATTCTTACGGCGAGAATTTATTGTATTGTTGGCTAAGCTCGACTCGTGTTATGGGGGTGAATATGCTAACTTTAATTTCTTTGATATATATATATATATATATATATATATATATATATATATATATATATATATATATATATATAGGTGGCAAAGGCGGCTGTTGATATAGTTAGGGGATTAACTGGGTCTGATGATGGCTTGCGCTCCCTTGCCAATTATGCCAACAAAGTCCTGCCATCACTTTCTCGGCTCTTAAGTGCTGCTAAGGTTAGCCAATTTCATCCCCAATTTTTATTTTATTTGTTTGTGTAGCTTTCACATTATTTTGAGGTTACAATCTTTTGAGGGGTAGGAAACTCGTCATATTGCTAGGTAGCTGCCGTTTCCAATGAGGAATCGAACCCAAATATCATGGCGGAAAACTATGGGCATGAATCCCAGAACTTGCGTGACTAATGACTTTGGATACTAATAAATTAACTAAAGTGATGAAGCTGTTATAATGCAATATTTGATTTCATCTGATTCTGATGTGGTGGCCAATCTTTAGAGCTAACTGATTGTTGCTGTTTGTGTATTTGATATTGTTGGTTTACCATTTTCAGGAGATTTCAGAACCTGCAGCGGAAGCTCTTGTCAATCTTTCGCAAAATTTTGATTTAGCAGCAAAGATGGTTGACATGGGGATTGTTCAAACAGCTATGGATGTGCTATATAAGCCGGATTCTAGCATCAGCCGATTGTTGGTTATGCTTTTAGTGAATCTTACACAGTTTGATGCTGGTATAACTTCCTTGCTTCAGGTGTGCTTTCTCTGGGTCAATAGTTTGAGGTGGATTTTGTTTATATGTATCTTATCTTTCTATAAGTTGGTAATTTCCCAGCACCTCATTTTTGAAAAGATTAATTACTTATCATGAGAACCTCCTTTTTTTTTTTTTTTTTTTTTTTTTTTTTTTTTTTATTTTTTTTTTTTTTTTTTTTTTTTTTTTTTTTTTTTTTTTTTTTTTTTTTTTTTCTCTTTTTCTCTTTTTCTTTTTTAAGACTGGAGATGAGAAGATGCAAGGACTCTATTATATGAAGCTTGTTAGATCATTTTGCAGATCTTCGAGTGAAATCAAAGGTAGACTTCAATGGAGGATTGTTGGCATATTTTTTCATCTATAATCATTTGGCCTTGTTTGACATTTGAGACATATTTTATTGCACGTCTACCAGAAGATGCATTTGAACATGTTGGTTCCATACTTGTAAACATTTCAAAGAACGAAGCAGGAAGGAAACTTTTACTGGATCCTAAGCGAGGGCTTTTGAAGCAAATTATTAGACAGTATGACTCACCTAATTCATTGAGAAGGAAAGGGGTATGTAAAAGAGTTTACCTTGAAGACCTGGCGTCCTCTATGTTCCTTGACTCTGTATAGAGAACAAGGTTCCTCTCAAGTTTAACATTTTATTAGTGACACTTAATAAGCAAAGAAGGAAAATGAGAATGTAGTTCATGCCTTGTGCATTTTATCTTCTCAACTTATAATTTGTTGGGGAATTTGTTTCTTATAGGTTTATGGAACTATCCGCAACTGTTGTTTTGATGCTGAGAATGAGCTACAGAATTTACTTTTGATATCTGAGTTTCTTTGGCCAGCTCTACTTCTACCAGTTGCTGGAAACAAGGTAATACCTTGTAGCCTCTTGTATCATAATACCACTAATGTTTTTATTGAATTGGTCAAGATATTTCATCACATAGTTGCTTAATTATGTGCTGCCTTAAATATTCTTTTTTTTTTTTCTTTTTTCATTCCACTAGTATGAGATTTGTGTAGAAAGAAAGGCTTCTGTTAACTTAATGTTGGATTGCTGTTGAACATCTCTGCTGTTTGAATCAATATATTCCGTTGAAATTTATTCATTTGTTGGTTTTAAGCAAAAAGACTGCCTGTGCTTTATGGCATGAGTGGAACTGTTTGTTACTTTGTTTGCAATTTACTAGTATCCAACCTAAAAATGGCGTTGTATTCTCTAATGATAGTTGTGCTTCTCTTGGTAATTTGTTATTGATGAAATTGCTTAAATTGTTGTAATATTGGATTCATTTGAATTTGAATTTTTCTATTTATGTCTAATAGTCCGTTGTTCCCTTCTCGAAAGTGAATTTCAAGTTTCCACTTTCCTCTCATGAGTGAGTTGATAGATTGCAAACTTGTACGTAGTTTTCTTTTTCCCTTTGTTTGGGGGTGATTTTTGTTTTTGTTTTGTTTTGTTTTGTTTTTTTTTCAGGTTTATAGTGAACAGGACACATCAAAAATGCCACTTGAACTTGGTAGTGTGCTCTCAATTGAGCGTGAGCCAGTTGTTGATCCTGATATTCGTGTTCAAGCCTTGGAGGCAATATACTTGATATCATTACAGGTCAAATTAGTAGCCACATGCTGTGATCTGTGCTTTTACACTAAAATATATCAATTTTCATGAAGCACATCTTTATCTGAATTTTATCTAGTTTTTACTTTTCTTTTCTCCAGGAGGCAGGTCGGAGAGCCTTTTGGTCTGTAAATGGACCAAGGATAGTACAAGTAGGGTATGAAGATGAGGAAGATCCAAAAGCAATGGAAGCATACGAGCAACTTGGTTCCTTGGTATAAAGCACTCATTGTCGACCGTTTTTCGTTTGCGCCTTTTATCATATTCATGAGTACTAATGATATTGCCTTCACTTCTTACCAGTTGATACATGGCAGTGGAACAGAGGAACCTTCGACATAGGTATCCAAGTAGCAGTAGTAGTTGTACTCATTCAGTTGACCCAATGGTTATTGGAGAAGAGCTCAAAAGGTCATTGGAACTTGAGTGATAGCTGTGCTTGTCTTATGATTCCCGTGTTATGGCTATGCCTTTTTAGGCTTTAGCCCTGCCCGAAGAAGGGTCTTTGGAAGTACTCGTCAAATGTGCCAAGTATATCCCCATTTTGATGATGCTGATTATGTAAACCTTATAATTTGTCTTCGTAACTTAATAGCTAGACACTTATAAACGGCAAAAGTGATTTTGGCTTAAAGCTTGTTGGAAAATTTGCCTTTCAAGAACTAATCTTAAACCGATCTAATTTTTCTTTTTGATTTGTTTTCTTTTTGTTTTTCACCAAGTATGTGCTCTATTAATTGAATGGGCCTAAGTCAGCATCAATAAAAGCAGAGAAGACTAAGTTGATGGCTAATTTTTTAAATTTGTTTAAGTAGATATTTATGTTTTAATAGTTATATTTAAATGTTTATTTCTTTTAAAGCTCGTGTAATATATGATATTTTTTTTTTCTTATATCGTAAGTTGAATATTTATCTAGAAATTTTTGAACTTAATCGTATACTAAGTTTTATGTCAAAAAATAGTCAATAAAACTAGTCAACCTGAAAAATAATCATTTTAACAAAACCACAATTAGAATATATAAATATTTAATATGGGATACTAATTTTATTTCGGATACTAATTCCCAAATATATTTTTAAAATCCATTAAAAAAATTCAAATTATGGTGTGGAGGGCACTCACTATTGAGATTAGAAGGGAGAGAACCCTTTTATCGGCGAGTAAGAATAGACTTTGGGAATGATTGGTAATTGTTATTAGGAAGTTCTAAATCCATCACTATTTAAATTATGTGCGTTCAATTTTTTTTTACATTATAAAATTAATTTTAAATAATTATGTTTTTCTTTGTATATTTTTTATATTCCAAAATATCCTTTTTGTGCATTCACTCTTTTAGGTGAAAATAATTAAAAGTTAAAAAATATCAATAACGTACAGTTTTTTAGAGAGCTAGAGATTAATTAAAGAAATAAATGAAAAAAATTCTGTCTGTCGATGCACTTCATTTTTAGTCAAAGATGAGATTTGCAAATGAAATGAAGTAAACCACAAAAGTTTTATAACCACCATAAACACACAACATGCCACAGCACAAAAGCTCAAACTACTACAAATTTATTTATTTATTTTTATGCTGTTGTTTTTCGAGGGGAATAAATAATTATAATATAATAATAAACAAAGAAACTGTAGATTATATATATATGAGAGGAATGAACTTTGTTTTTCGTTCCACCGTGCATTTTTGTTGCTGAAAAAAATCTGTTTAATTCTATATGTATACAAATCATTTATATTCTTATCAATATAAATAAGAGAATTGATTTTTTTTCTTCTCTAATGTGTTTTTTTTTAAGAAACTATTTAATTTTCTATACATACAGATTGTCTTTAAAAAAGTAGGGATTAACCAATGATTACCACTTATTATAAATTTAAAAGAAAATAACACACACATACTCTATCAAGTTTTGAACCCCTGACCCCCCAAATTCACACACACATCCCTCAAATCTTGGACCAACTGAGCTAGTCTTATTTATATATATATATATATATATATATATGCATTAGATTTTCTTTATAAACTCATTTTTTAGATCATCTTATTCTTCGTCTTGCTTCACTGCTTTTTTTTTTGGGTTATTTTGAAGAATAAAAAAAAACTTCCTTCTAGGATTAAAGAAATTTATGTTTTTTTTTTCTTTTCATCTTTTTTTCCTTTTCGTGTGATGCCTGACAAGGAAGGTTCTAAATATATCACTATTTGAACTATGTACATTTAAAATTATATTATATACTACATTTAACTATTGGCTTTTTCTTTTTTAGTAATTCTAGTTCCAAGTGAAATTATAATTAAAATTATGAATGTGTATAGTCCAAATAGTGATGAATTTAGTACTATCCTTAGATTAGCTAATCCAAGAGGGAGGTGAATTAGGTTTTAAAAATTTTTGCAAACTTTTCTAATAAAATAACTAGATTATGTGAATAATGACTAAAGTAAGTAAACATAGCAAGTAAATAAATACAATCTCAAAGTAAATAAATTAAAGAGGCAGGAATAGAAAGGTTGCAAATGCTATTTTTACGAGATTCAACAAACACGACGATTTATCTATGTCCCCGACCTTTGGCAATTTGCATTGAGCTTTTCACTATCGGATCAAAATTTTGTGGGTCTGACTGACAATTATACAAACGGAGTGAATTCTTCTTAGGCACACTCAAGCCTTTGTAATAATTTTGACTTCGGCTCTATCACGCCTAACTTCGGATTGTTTAGACTCTAGTGTCAACCTCACTTATAACTAGGTTGTTTATGAATCCGGTACCAACCTTACCTCTCAAATACAAAGTATATTTTTGGATTGAAACACTCAAGTAAAATTCTCTCCTCTATGTGATTTGATACAATATAAACTCAGGAAGAATGAATATAAGCACAAAATATAATATAGTTTGGCTCAATAATTTTGTGAAAAAATATTTGAAAATTTGATCACAAAATGTAGGCTATGAAGACTTGAAAACTTGTTAAAAGCAATGTAGAATTGTTCAAAAAGATTATTTGAGTCTTAAAATAGCTTCTATTTATAAGCCTTTTTGAAAACTAGCCGTTTTAAGTAATTTAACATAGTTTCTGGAGTTTTTGGTAGACCAGTAAAGTTTTCTATAGGCTCCAAAAAAACTAGTCGTTGATAATACGGTTGTAACGGTCGAAATCTAATGGTTATTTTTTATCTGTAGAAAGGATTGGTAGACTGCCTCTGTCTACTAGTAGACCACTAGTAATTAGCAGTAGGCCAGTGAATCTACCGATTTTGCAAAAATTCATTTTCTTTCATAATTTTTCATAAAAAATGATCATTAACTTAATTCTAAAATAGTTTAGTGACTCTTAAAGATCATAAAATTTATTTTAAGTGTATATTTAATTTTTTAAATCAAATCAACATTTTGAAAATAGTTTAAGAACTTTGGTTTAAACTTTTTGTTTTAACAAATTTGACCCCATAGAAGATCATAAAATGTGCGTACATAAACTCTCGTATAAGACTAAATACTTTTACCCTTTTTCTAACTAAGTCTTGTAACGTGGATCTTTGATGTTTTTCATGTTTCAAGCTTTTTCTTTTTCCATAATCTATTTTGAGTTTCTTTTGTAGTTTGTTCATCAATTTTGCTACATACTCAAATAGATTATTAGTCCTTAATCATATAATTATTAACGTCAAAATATAAGCATATTGAAACGTAAAAAGATCAACATTTAGAACTTCCCTTGTTATTATTACTAAAAGATTAATTAGAGTGAAAAATAATTAAATATATCTTAATGGTTGGTCGTGCTTGCATAAGTTTGGAAGTAAATCGAATTTAGCAGGGTTTTTGGACTGGATAATCATAGAAAACTAGGGAGTTCAAGGTTCAAATTGACCTTGAAAATATATCTTGGACGAGCGTATATTCAAAGAAATTCGCGGTCTTGCCTAATCTTGATTAGCCAATGGTGGTGTCTAGTTCAACAGGACTGCATCTTATCATTCTATATCATATGAGAATGCTAACCGCACTCTTTTGCACTATTCTTTTGTACGTGGATCTCTTATACTTTTTTGTAATATGAAAATATGAAACTAATAGTAAAATTCATATAAAAATATGAAAGTGTAAAACAAAGTGCAAAAGAGTGAATTTAATATTCTTCATGCCATATCTAGCACTAACGTGTGTGGAAAACTAACGAGGTGTCAAAAGAGGATTGATTAGATAAAACAAGTATATTTGGGCTTTTGTTAAACCCAGAGTGTTATATCGATATTGGTTCAAGCCCAACAAAGTCCTGTCTTGTAAGAGTTTTAGACGGGACATCCTGGATTCAACTCATTTTTATGGATGAACTGTTGAGAAAAGCAATAATGGTAATATAAGTAGAAAAGGAATCATATCCTCACTTTGTCTAACTAAGCTTTTAATTTCACCTGTTAGATATAAACAATGGATTGTTAAACTAAATACAATCTTACAATCCATCATGCCTAATTATTAGGAAAATATTTGTTGAGAAACTGAAACAAACCTGAATCTATAGCCAAGACAATAAACATCGTAGCGGAAATGTTAAATTGAGAGTCAAAGGATTAAAGGCCCTCTACAGCCAGAATACTCTATATATGCTTAATGAGATCTCTCTCTCTCTCTCTCTTGATAGATGCACAGGAGAAGAACATACGTTCTATTTAGCTTATAGACTAAAACCCTAATAGTTATGTCCTTATATATTGATAGCCAATAGAGATCTCATAAATTCTTATTAGACCAGTATTGGGTAACTACATATTACAGAGTCCATACTTAATTCGTAATTTCTTAAGTCTAAGAACACTTAATTAACTCCACTTAATTAGACAGCCACAATATTATATAATTATTATAAAAAACTTGTGACTATAATAAGGTTATATGTATATAACCCGACAATCTCCTACTTAAGCTACATGGGTTTTTCATGAGACAATTATATAATGAAAACTTGAGTGCGTACTTTATTAATGTCTGGTAAGAAATTACTCCTTAAGACAATCTGAACCATCTTGTATATCAACATGAAACCAAAGTGGCATTCATTGCACTTAAGTAAGTAACTAAACTCATCAACGATTACTAAATTAATATATGCAATGACACGTATCAAGTATAAATATGTGACATAGAAATTACATAAAAAGTAATCTTATATGCTTATTTTTCATTTGGTCTTACTTCAAACTGAAATGAGATCTACTTTTGTCTTTTCTCTTAATTTATTACTGCAAACTTTATGCTTAAACTGTAGTAGGAAAGATAATAATATGATAAATATTATATTTGAATTTAGAGTTTACAAAACATATATTAACCATATTCTGCATAAATTAAAAAAGGAATAAGTATTACTAATGAATAACTAGACCAAACTACAAACTCCTACTAAAACTGCACATATTTGAAATATAACACCATTATGAGCAATATGCTCACAAAAGCACCTTAGGTGATAAAATTTTGGTGAGTGGCCACTATCGTAGAGTTTGTACTTACATATTCCTTAGACACTTGTCAACTCTGAATATTTTATTTTAATAACAGATAACTTAAAGTTTATGTGCTTTGACTTAAAGTCTATTATTGGAACACATTAATGCGGCTTAACTATCACAATAATTTCATCTTTTAAAAAACATTAACCACAGTTTGCAGTTTGGTGATAAAGTTTCGCAGTTATATTCCATAAATCGATGCCTTATAACAAGATATATATATATATATATATATTTATATATATATACTTTGCTCTATAGTGAAAAAACTGTGAGGGTTTATTTAACATTCTTCCAAAAAACTCCTCTATTTAGAAAATATATATAACTAGAAATGGATTTTTAATTATACAGGTATCCAACAAAATCAGAATCAGAATACCTAATAATCTCTGAAATTTCTCCGATTTCTTATAAATGAGCATATAAACTAATGTTTTTTCTAAATTGTATATAACCTATTTTGCTGCTACTTAATGATCCACATGAGGGTTATTAACATTTGCCTAACAATCCTAAATATACATAAGATTCCCTACTACCAATGCATAATAGAATTTCTGTATTTCCTTAATTTTAATTTTATTATGAGCATTGATTGAGATTGTATTTATCACCCTTAGCCAATGGGCATATCTCATGAAACATAATCCTTATCAATATAAATCTTTTGTGATACCCTAAAAGATACGTCATGAATGATCTTAATATATATGTATTCCTTAGTACAAAGGAGACATCCCTAATATCTTTTACATCAATATCCTTCGATAGAAATTTCCTAGTTTCGTACAATAAGCCTATATCATTGCTAGCCAAAAATATATCATTGACATACAAAATCAGGAAGATAAATTTGCTCCCACTGAATTTGTGATATATAAAACCATCAACTAAATTTTCCTCCAAACCAAATGAGAAAATAACTAGATAGAATCTATAATATCTTAATGGGAAACTGGTAGTTTTTAAATTCACCTAATATAACTCAAGAATATGATGAGCTACTAGTACCAAAATTATCCTGAATGAGTCTTTCATTAAAATTGGAAAGAAAGTCTCTTTATAAATAATGCCTTCCTTCGGAGTGAAACCGTTGGAACTAGATGAACTTAAATGTCGACAAGAAATTAAACGTTATTATCCTTTGAGAGTTAGAGTATTGTTTTAACTTGAGTGAAAATAATTAGATCATTTTCTACTCTCATATCAAACACATATTTTTGGAGATTAACAACATAAATATTCGAAGTTGTACTTCTCTTTTTTCCTAGTGGATTTCCTTCATGGCACTTTCTCTTGAGGTTGTTGAGTTTGCTCTTTTGGAAGTTGCTGAATATTATCATGATCCAAATTTATATCTTGAATAATATTAGGTATAAAAGCCTGAAACCTGAACATTTTCAATTGTAACTGAAGAAAGAGAAATGAATTCCTCTTTAAAGACAATATTCTTAACATTTTCTCCCCTAAACTTAACATCTTCAAGGAATTTATATTTTCATATTTTGCAAAGGATTTATAAGAGATATCATAAAAATGAATCCTCTTTAACTTTTCAAAGTACTGAATGAAATAGTAGCTAAAATTCTTAAGTCTAATCACTTTCCATAGAGTCTGTATGGCCTAATCTTAGTTGAATAAACCCAGATATGCAAGTACCTAATGCTAGGCTTCTTGCCTGTCCATAGCGCATAGGGGTTTTAGCTATATCTTTAGTAGAAGCTTTGTTTAGTATGTATACTGCAGTTCTTAGGTTCCTTTCCTAGAGTGATTTAGGTAAAGAAGAATGATTAATCACACTTCTTACCATGTCATTAAGTTTGCTTTATTGTCACTAAATAATACTATTTATACTAGGTTTCCCCGATATTTTATATTATCTGATGATTTTGTATATCCTTAGGAACTGAGTGAAGGGCTCTAGACTTTGTTAATTTTATCCGTCTTGCCTACCATAGTGTGCACTATGATTAGATTTGACAACTTTAATTTCCTAACTCATTTGAATTTCAACTTAGGTATTGAAAAAAAAAAAAAAAACCTTAAGACACATCCAAAAATTGAAACTTCTTATGAACTTAAATAAGTACCCTTAATGAGAATAATCGTCTTGAACATAATGTAATATTGCTGGCCATTCTAGATAGTTATATGGAATGGTCTAGACGTATCAATATAAATTAGCTATAAGATGTCAAAACTCTTGTTGATACTTGACTTCCTTATGTTTGTTTATATTCCTTAATGTATTTAACATAGATTTTAAAGTCCGTTAAATTAAGTAGGTTTAGAATTTTATCTGACACAAGGCTATTAAATCTCTATTAAAAGATATATATATATATATATATATATATATATATATATATATAAACTTGTGTCATACAATTGAGAAATTCTTTTAATTGATTTGTATTTTTATATCATATTTCTTAATAAATAAGATTAACTTGATGAGATAATTATTTTAAATTTATAAAGATTATTAATCAAAGAACTAGTAGCAAGAATTTTGAATCTCGAAAGAAACTAAATTTAGCTATTTCCGAATGAACAAGGATGACTATATTTGTTCATGTTAGAAATAGAATATTTTAAAAGTCTATTTCAAACCCAAAATTTAATTAGTCTTTAATTATAATCTAAATAATCTTATATAGCCTCTACTGAAGTTGTGTTGCCATTGCCTAAATAGATGGATCTTTCATCATCAATCTGTAACTGGCTTCATAAACAATTTTATATGAACACACTTCTATAAATAGTAGGATCTGTATCTATTCACTAAGTGCATTTGAGTATAAGAGCTAAATTAACTTTATAAAAAAGAAAATTAAGAAGCATATCATTCTTTATATGCGAAAAGGCATGATTGGGACAATCAACCTTATAAATCCAACCAATTTGCAAAAGAAACAGACAAATTCTTTATTTTGTTTCCTTTTACACTTTATACTGTAAAGACATAACTGCAATTTCCTTATTCATATTCATTTTCCTTATCTTATCTTATCTTGAGAAATACATACTAAGTGAGCACTTTCAATGCACGAGCAAGTCTTAAGGGTGTTGTAACTTTGCTTAACTAATTTGTGCAAGAAGAGATATAAAGACCGAATGCACAAGCAAGTCTTTCAACTAATCTAACTTAAGTGTCTTTAGTTTGGAAGTGAGATTAGACATCTCTATAATGTACTCTTTTATGTTTCCTTAATCCTTATACTGAATTGAAACGAGGTTTTGGTACTCATTTTGACCTTTTGGTTTTCAATAAAATGATCCGTAATTACTTTATGGAACTAATTAGTGTTTACTTCTTCAGGTATAACACCCTGCATAGTTTCTGTAATAGAGTGTTACATGATTATGAGACTTATGCAATTAGAATGAATTTACTACTCCAAATTCTTCTTTTGAAGAACTTTAAACTGTAAGAGTAGTACGATGTTCTATTCAGAGCACAAGGTCAAGACCAATGCAACTGAGCACATTATGCTCATTCCATTTCTTAAGGTTTGTGTTAATAAACATAAATATTATACTTAATAATGGCAGATTACATATTAAACAGAAACTGAAAAGAAAACAAAAAACAGAAAATAACAGCTCATATTAAAGATATATTATAAATTAAGCATACAAAACAATAAGATATATTAGTACGACATACATCAAATAAACATATGAGGTGGGCTTCCATTATAAGATACCTAGAACAACATCAATAAGTCTTTCTTTGGACCGACTTATCAACTTGTAAGTGGTACCATTTAATACAGTAATCAAATATTAGCAGTAAATCCTGTTAGACAGTATATCTTCCTTTGGGCCGATTTACTGTCCACATGGAAGCTTAATAACTATCATATATCTATTAATTACTGCGAGTGTGTTCATTAGTCGGCCAAATAATCACCTTCCTTTGGGCGGTAATTATTCGCATGAACAATAAACACACAATCATTTAAATATTTTAAAATAAATAAATCTACATAATAGAGGTTACTTTGGCAACATGTGTTTCAATTCATCTATTTCAAAATATTTAAACACTTAGTACAAAAAAAATAATAACCAAAGTATCCAAAATATTAAACTAAAAATTTTAATGCATAAATATTAATAGATGACCAACTGAGTTTCAAGCACTTTTATCAACTCTCAAAGCCAAATAAAGTTTTCAACAGACAAAGTGTGGGACAAACTAAAGCTGAGTTGAGAAAATAAAACCAATTGGTTAAGTTTGAGGTTAGAACTCTTTGAATTGAGTTGAAAACGTCTCAATTCTACCTAAATCCGAGACCATGTACCTTAGTTAGGTTAAAATTTGACCTAAAAAAAATTTCTAAACCTAGGTGGTGGCGCTGCGGCACTAATGTGTGGTGCCGCAGTACCAGATTTCATCCTTATTGTCAATTACCAGATTTTAAAATTAGGTAACTTAAACCTAATGTGATTTTTTGCTCTAATCTATAAACTTTATGACCCAAAACCGACAATTCAACTCTCAAACACTGAATATCTCAATAAAATAATGAAAAATTCATCAATCATACTTGCTATATCTAAACCCTAAAATATCAAATAGGTAAAGATGTCACAAAATAGAGACATGCAATGATTATCTTAAGCAATTTAATATGATTTTCTGCTCTGATACCACTTGTTAGATATACATAATGGATTGTTAAACTAAATAAAATCCTAAAATTTATCATGCCAAATTGTCAAGAAAAGATTTATTGAGAAACTAAGATAAATCTGAATTCATAGCCAAAAATGATGAACATGGTAGTAAAAGCATGAAATTGAGAGCCAGAGGGTTAGAAGCCTTCTAGAGCAAAAATACTCTATATATGCTCAATGGATTCTCTCTGTTGATGGAGGCAGATGCCAAAGAGTATATGTTCTATTAGGCTTAGAGACTAAGACCCTAATAGTTATATCCTTATATACTGATAGCCAATAGAGATCCTATCAATCTTTATTGGTTCAGTATTGGGTATCCATACATTACGGAGTCCATACTTAATTAGTAGTTTCTTTAGACTAAAATTAGATCATTTAATTGGCCCCACTTAATTATACGACTATAATATTATATAATTGATATAAAAAATCTACGGTCACAATAGGGTTATACATATATAACCCAACATCACCATTTTAATAAGGCTATTTGTCTCTTGAGAAAAGTGAATGAAAATTATTCACTATTGTGACAAGAAGTTTTAGCTGGATAACAAATTTTGCATTGTAACTAAAATATTCTTCTTCTTTTTTCTTTTTTTTTTTTAAATACTTGAGAACGAAATGCAACCTTGTCTGTTATTCTTGTAGAACAATTTAAAAAAAAATTATAAAAAAACATATTAGTCAAACAACAACATTCTATGATTTATACTTAAATACACTCTTTCTCCATCATGATTTTTTATTTTCATCATTTTCTTTATTGACATTTATTCTCTCTTTTTTTTTTTTTTTGGCTAAAAAAGGCCTTTCAACTATGGAGAAAGTCTCACTTTAATTCCTAAAATTTAAATTTCGTCATATTGATCCTTAAATTATTAAAACTATTTAATTTTAGTCCTTTTTATTATGCATCATATTTGATTTTTAACAGAAAGATACATAAGACATATTTTTCTTTCTATATTATTGATTTTAACAAAATATCACATTGCAAATAGTTTTATAATGCATTCTTGTCAAGCATGCAACTAAGTTTTATCTAACTAATTATTTCTAACCTACTTCAATTTATATTCTAATATCTCTATAGTGTTGAGTTACACTTCTATATATGAAATAAGTATAATAAAAGAGTATATATATATATCTCATATTCTCATTATACTAAGAATAAATTGAAATATATAGCAAAAAAAGTAAAATGAAACTTATTTCATAGATTGAGGATCAAAATGACAAAATTAAAAATTTAAGGATCAAAGCGAGACTTTGGCACTCTGCCCATAGTTTAGGGACCAATAACGTCATTTATCCTACGTTCTCAATCCATTCTCTCTTTTTTACTTTCTTTTTCATCACACTATCTCACTTTAATTAGAATTTTTTCAATTTCTTCTTGTACTTTCTTGTTATTTTTCCTATCATTGTCATCATTTTGCTACTTTTTGTCTCCTTATTCTCTTAGATATCATATTCCTTGGATTCCGAACACTTGACCACATAAATTGACACATGTAACTTGACTTTGAATTTGACTTTGACACCAACCTAACTTGTAACCCTTGATGTTTGGCCTATGATTATGAAAATTATTATTTTTCCTCATTCCAATTAGGGAAAATAAATATGCATTTTCTTAAGCATATTATCATATATACTCTTTTTAATTTTTATTTCACTAATATACATTGTTGGAGATATGTATACTACAAGTATTTTATATATAAAACGTAATGTAATCTCCTAACTCTCAATAAAAAATGGTAAACTAAATAAGTAAATATGAGCATAAAGAGGAGATGATACATTTTTATGTATGTCTTCGTGAGAAGACACCAGTTGATAAAACAATGCTATAGGCTATTACTCTTGGTTTGAACTTTAAGCAAGATTAGTAATTAATGAATAAATAATTCTATAAGCTATTATATGACGTCAATACTACATGATATGTTAGTTTGTTAGTAGGACTTAATAATGAATAAATTGAAATATTTATGAATCCCACATGACATTTCAGTATAATCTTTAATAATAGACTCACACGCTACGTGATGTTGTGCATCACTAAAGCCCATAATATTGTTCTTAATTAATAATATAGAATCCAAAATTAGAACAAAATAATACTTGCAATTAGGTGTTTGGCGTGCCTATAGAAGTTAAATGGGTCAAGCCACCTATTAAATACAACAACATGACATTAAAAAATTCATGCAAGATACGATACAATATGGGATGACTTTGGGTCGTGTCAAGCATAACACGAAGTTTTAGATCATATTGGGCTCATGTTTTTTAGGCACTATAGGCTATATGGCACAAGCATAACATGAGCACAATAAGGCCAATGAAGCATGATACTGACCAGATTCCTCTTGCTCTAAGTATATGGGATAAGTGAAAGGAAGTTAAGAGAAAGCCAAACAAGTCCTGATAAAATAGGTTAGCAAATAGGTATCTTTCAAAGGATTTATCCTAACATCGCTCAGTCGAATGATACAATCCTACCTTCAAGTTCAAGAGTCATAAGTCCAACACCTTATGCCTTGCAAATAGAATATTGGCTCACTTCATTCATTTTCTTTCTTTCTTTCAATAGGAATTGTGTTCTGCCAACCTTCTCCATGGAGGCTATAATAGTGTAAGAGAATGATATGAGGACGAGATCGGATAAATCTAAAGCTCGGTCATAGAATACCATATGTACAACTGGGGGTGGTGCTCAGTATACTAGATCATCAAGCACGATGCATTCCATGGCACGACACCTATCAATTTTACTGAGCCTTTTTTCCGAGGATTGGACACCTAGTGACGAGACTCATGATTGTTGCCCTACTGCTTGAGGTTTGGAATCCATTGATGTGAGTGTACCTCTCTCATTACACCAAAGGAGCTCTCTTAGAGAGAATGCTTTGATGATAGGGCTTGAATGGAAGGATCGATTGGTCTACCACTAAGGATCTATGGTAAGTCAAAGAACTTAGAGAAGATTTCCCACCATTTATCCTTGTACATGATATACTATATAGGCTTTCTATGAATTGTTTTTAAAATTAATAACATTATGATGATCAATTATACTAATAATTGTTACTAGATAAGAGTAATAGCTGAATGAAAATTAATTCTAAGTCTCATGCTTAAATAGATTTTAATGAATTTTTTTTTTCGGTAGTGTGGGACCCGTTCCTGAACCTTGTGCCACGAGGAAGGCCACGCGGATCGCACGTGATCTCACCATCGGCCTCTGGGCCATCCGAGCTTAGGGCAGAACCCATCACTGACCCCAGACGGTCCGGCCAGTCAGACCCCAACCATGACAGCTGGGGGTCAGAGGCCCTAAGAGTCTGCTATCTGGGAGCAGCGGCTCTTACCTCAACAGTCGGAAGGGTCAGAAGTCCCGAGGTCACCATCACTGACCCCAGACGGACCGGCCAGTCAGACCCCAACCATAACAGCTGGGGGTCAGAGGCCCTAAGGGTCTGCTATCTGGGAGCAGCGGCCCTTACCTCAACAGTCGAAGGGGTCAGGAGCCTCAAGGGTCTTCAGACTGGATACAATAGAAAGCAACCCACGGCCCTAGACCCAGACAGAGCATTTAATGTGATCCTAGGTAGGTGTGTGTACCAGGGACAGGCTGTCTGACAAAACGGCGATTTGCCCAAATCTTACTCCTGACAGATTGAAGCCGTAAGAGGCGGCGAAAATCAGGCCACAGTAGCACAGAGGAGATCACAGAAATCTCGGCCCGTGACGGTTAAAAAAGATCTTGAGGTGAAAGGTACTGATCCCTGAGATAGAGAACCAGGCTGTTCGCCATCTCAGGGCTATACATATAGAAGCCATGCATTCCCAAATAGGGAGATAGATATTCATACTGAAATATTTTCCTTGCTCCCTTATATCAAAGATAAACCACTGACTTAAGCATCGGAGAATCTTTGCAGGTAGCCACCCCCGCTTCTCCGATCTTGCTTGGAGTTCAGAGGATTTTGGGACAGCAAGAACACGTGGACAGTTGGAGAATACAGCATCAGCATTTCGAGACACGTGGACGGCTAGTGAGAAATCGCTCCAACAGTTTGGCGCCATCTGTGGGAAAAGGTTGAGCGTGGAAAAGAGAGTGAAAAACTCGCAACCACGCCCTCCCCGAACAAAAAAGCTATACAACGTCCGATGACACCTTCAAGAATGACAACCAGGAGCACCCGTCCTGATGCCGAAGGAAGCTCCCGAGAGGAATGACCAGATCTGGGGCAGAAGCTGGATCAGATGCTTGCCGCCCTGGCGGAAGCAAACAGAAAGGCAGAGATAGCCCACGAGGCCGTCCTGGGTTTAAGAGACGAGGTCACAGAGGTACGCAGGGATAATGCTCACCTCGAGAGTTTGCTGGCCAGTGAAGATAGGACCCAGCGGAGGGAAGATTTCGATGAAGAAGTCCAACAAGAGTTCGGAAGCCAACCGCGGGGAGAGGCTCCCGCCTAGTTTGGGTCACGAATGCAGGGGGTACGGCAAAGCCAGTCAAGACCTTTTCAAACCAGGGGGGCAACGGGCGGAAGACACCATGAGAGCCCTGGGGGTACGCCCCCCGACTGGAAGCAAGAAATGATGGCAGAGTTGGGAAAGAGACTCGGCAACCATCATAGTCAGACCCCCGACGATCTGGCAGAACAAACCGTGCGAGGCATCATCCGGACGGCCTTCGCTGACTGGATCCAGATGGAACCAAGGCCGAGAGACTTCACGACCCCGACCTTCAGGCCGTTCGAGGGGAAAACTGACCCCCTCGACCACATATACCACTTCCAGCAGAAGATGGCTTTAGAGACCAGGGACGAGGCTGTAACATGCAAAGTTTTCTCTACGACCCTTGTGGGACCAGCCCTGTTATGGTTCAGGCAGCTCCCAGAAAAGTCCATAAATGGGTTCGAGGTCTTCTGCAGACTTTTCCTGAGGCAGTACGTGGGTGTCCGAAAACAGCAAAAAACCATGCGAGACCTGGACTGCTTGGAACAGGCCGCGGATGAATCTCCACGGGAGTACCTCTCGCTTTTCCTCGAAGTCATGTCGCTGGTCCATAATGCAAACTCGGTCCAAGCCGCAGGCTCATTCGTCCGGAGCCTGCAGCCAGGATCAATGCTATCGGACCATCTCTTTCTAAACCTACCGTACAACATGGCGGACGTCCAGGCCAAGTCAGAAGGGATGTTCAGGGTACTGGAAAGCCGCCAGAAGGCACCTAAGACCTCTGCTGCAGTAACAACGGTGCCAATACAACCCCCGGCCCCACAAGGAATGAAGAGGCCCCCACCGGGCCAAGGGCCGGCCCCGAAGCAAGAAGTTCCGGCACGAGACGGTTTGGAGGGAGGCAAGAGGAGGAAGACGACCCGTGATCCTCTACCCAAGTACGAGCTCAACACGCCGATCGACATGATATACCTTCAGAACAGGAACAGGGGCATTTTCAAGGACCCGCCCAAATCCGGCGTCCCAGAGCATATGAAGAATAGGAGCAGGTACTGCCAATTCCACAAAGATTTCGGGCACGACACCATCCACTGCCGCAATCTTTATGCCCAGGACATGTTGGCGATCCACGCTGGCAAGTTGAGGCAGTACGTGAAAACCGATGAAGCCCAGCCGCGACAAGACACTGCCAAGACTGAGAAAGGGAAGCAGGTCCAAGCTTCGGCGTCAGGAGAGCAGACCCTCAGGATAGTGCCGACCATCGTGGGCAGGCCTGAGCCGACCCACGATTAAGAAGAAAAACAGAAGTGCCTCAAAAGAGCCGAGGGCAGGGCGAAGCGCTTAAAGGGGATGGGTCACTCCGTCAACCACTTGATGTAAGGAGAAGACCGCACATCCGCCGCCCCCATCGTTTTTACTCAGCAAGACCTAACCACAGTACGCCAGCCTCACGACGACCCCCTGGTGATCAAGCTGCAAATCGGCTCCGCGTTGGTTGGACGGGTCTTGGTCGATGGTGAGAGCAGTGTCGATATCCTATTCCTCAACACGTTCGAAAATATGGGTCTGGATAGGAGCGCACTCAGGCCAACCTGTCAACCACTTTTCGCTTTTGATAGCACCAGGGTCTGCCCTTTAGGCATCATTACCCTTAATGTCTGCGCAGCCGAAAGATGCGTGGACGTGGATTTCATCGTCGTTGACTGCCAGCCTTCCTTCAATGTCATCATGAGAACGGGATGGATCCATGCCATGCATGGGGTCGCTTCCACCCTCCATCAAGTCTTAAGATGTCAGTCAAAGGATGGCACGTACACGATCGACATCAAGGAGGATCAGGCCTCGGCAAGAAAATATTTTTCGGCCACCCTGAAGGGAGTCAACACGAGCGCAAGCGCCGCAACCAGAGATGGATAGCAACCAAAGGACCGCCTGCCAGCATACATGAGACAAGTTGAAGAAGAGTCTGACGGCCCGCAATCCACGATTGAGGAGCTGGAGGCGGTCCCTTTGAAAGAGGAAGAACCGGCGAAGGTGATCCTAATCGGAGCCTTATTGCCCGAGGAACAGAGGAGTGAAATATTGGGATTCTTAAGGCGCAATGAAGACATCTTTGCATGGTCCCATGATGATATGCTGGGGATAGACCCCGCACACTCCTGTCACCGACTAAATATTGACCCCCATTTCCCCACGGTCAGGCAGAAACCCCGAAGATTCGCACCAGAGAAAAATAAGGCGATCAATAAGGAGGTAGAAAAGCTACTGGAGAG
>JXTB01000158.1:758118-773362 GCA_002914805.1 Parasponia andersonii | reverse complement strand
AGGGAGCCACGTGCGTCCCTCAGGTTGGAGAAGCGAAGAGACAGTTTCCCCACTTGATAGACACGAATCTATCAAATAGGGAAATGGGGGCAGTTGTGGGACCCGTTCCCGAACCTTGTGCCACGAGGAAGGCCACGCGGATCGCACGTGATCTCACCATCGGCCTCTGGGCCGTCCAAGCTTAGGGCAGAACCCATCACTGACCCCAGACGGTCTGGCCAGTCAGACCCCAACCATGACAGCTGGGGGTCAGAGGCCCTAAGGGTCTGCTATCTGGGAGCAGCGGCTCTTACCTCAACAGTCGGAAGGGTCAGAAGCCCCGAGGTCACCATCACTGACCCCAGACGGACCGGCCAGTCAAACCCCAACCATGACAGCTGGGGGTCAGAGGCCCTAAGGGTCTGCTATCTGGGAGCAGCGGCCCTTACCTCAACAGTCGAAGGGATCAGGAGCCTCAAGGGTCTTCAGACTGGATACAATAGAAAGCAACCCACGGCCCTAGACCCAGACAGAGCATTTAATGTGATCCTAGGTAGGTGTGTGTACCAGGGACAGGCCGTCCTGATAAAACGGCGATTTGCCTAAATCTTACTCCTGACAGATTGAAGCCGTAGGAGGCGGCGAAAATCAGGCCACGGTAGCACAGAGGAGATAACAGAAATCTCGGCCCGTGACGGTTAAAAAAGATCTTGAGGTGAAAGGTATTGATCCTTGAGATAGAGAACCAGACTGTTCGCCATCTCAGGGCTATACATATAGAAGCCATGCATTCCCAAATGGGGAGATAGATATTCATACTGAAATATTTTCCTTGCTACCCTGTATCAAAGATAAACCACTGACTTAAGCATCGGAGAATCTTTGCAGGTAGCCACCCCCGCTTCTCCGATCTTGCTTGGAGTTCAGAGGATTTTGAGACAGCAAGAACACGTGGACAGTTAGAGAATACAGTATCAGCATTTCGAGACACGTGGATGGCTGGTGAGGAATCACTGCAACAGGTAGGAGCATATATTAATCAGTAATTATTTCTCCTTTGGGTTATTTTTAACAAAATTACGAGCATGACACAAGATATTTATGTGCCAATAGGCTCTTACCATACTTAAAATATTTAAGTTTGGGCTAATACAAATATGACACCATATTTTAATAAGTTGTACGAGCATGACATGATGCATTAGTGGGCTTACTTTTCACACTTCTTGTGCCTTATCTTAAAGTGTGGACGTAAAATCGAGTTGGACCAGCACAGAGAAATTCATTTATCCAAAACGTACAAATTGACCTTGACGATATAAAAAAAGCGAGATATCACATCAAATCTTAATTAATCAATATTGGTGTTTGATTTACTTGTCAAGTAATTAATGAATATTGTGTTCGTATTATATCATATTTAGTACCGACACGTGTGTGAAAAAAATAATGTTTAGGGACACCATATAATTCTCAATACCGCATACTGAGATATAAATTGATTATAAATTATACATCAAGTGGGACTAATGAGTCATCTTAAATCTACTTTATTGGACATCAATGCCCTATATAATAAAATTACATTTCATATAATGTTAGATATCAATGATGCCCATGACATTATTTGAAAAACTAAGTTTACATTGAAAGAGAAGACCAACTATAAAAGAGGATCAACTTCAAAAACACACGTGTTTTATCTAGCATTATTGGCTAGATTAGTTTTAGATTCAACATTTGGATACGTACCCATTTTGTGGATGAATTAGTGCGAATGACAAGATTCGCAATATAAGTAGAAGAACGAATGGAATGTCTATAAAATAATGGAATCCTTTAGTCTCTAAATTTTATGACATTGTTCCATTCCTTATATTTTTACATTTGTTCTCTATAAAGTCATTTTTAACATTGTTCGATAAAAATTCGACAAAAAATTACAAAAAATGTAGTTTAAAAGTCTTTAAAAACACGACCAGCCTTCAAAAGTCTAAAATATGAAAAAAAGTTAAAAGACCAAAATAAAACACTTCATATTAAACTAATGAAAAATGATTTTCATTAATGGGATACGATACGACCAACACTCGCTAGTTGCTAGTTTCACTTGGGCGGCAAAGGAACACCCGGCAATCCCCATTTAGGCGGGAAAAATAACTTTGAAAAAAAGAAAAAGAAAAAAACCAAGCAACGCAATGCCCAATAAATTTGCTTCTTCTTCTTCTTCTTCTCCATTTTTCCTCAAATCCACATCTCCAACCATCCCTAAACTCTTCGATTTACAAGTTAAGACTTTGATACTAGAAAAAATGGATCTTTCCGAGCTAGCAAAGAAGCTTGGGATCTCCGAATCCAAGCAACTCATCCGAAAAGCCGCCGAGCTTCGTCGCCTCTGCGATGTTCAGTTCGATTCCTCCATAATCGGTGTTGTAAGTCTCCCATTCCTAAGATCAAGATCCAAATTTTGAAATGGGTGTTTTGGTTTTGAAGTTTCTAATTGTTCGTAATTTTCAGGGAGAGGTTTGCAAAGCTGTGATCTGTTTAGAGATTGCGGCGACAAGGTACTTATCGGACTTTTTCTTATTTTTTTGGGCATGGTCTATGTTTAAAATTTTCGTTTTGGTAAATGGGTTTTCTGAAATGTGTTTATATAACTTGTAGATTAGGGGTTTTGTTTGATCGGCACTGTGCAATAAAGTTGACTGGAATGTCCGAAAAGGCTTATACCAGATCCTATAATTCGCTTCAGAACGGTCTTGGAGTCAAGTGGGTTACTCTCATTTTGTTACTTTCATGGCTGTATTTTGATAATGGTGGTGGTACTGATGATGAGTTTGCTTGTGTAGGAATAAGCTGGATGTTAGAGAATTGGCCATTCAATTTGGGTGTGTTAGGATCATTCCTTTTGTGCAGAAGGGCTTGACTTTGTAAGATCCAATGCTTGTGTATTTCAGTTTCTTTCAGATTTATAGTGAAGAATGCAAATCTTATTTGAACTGGATGGCGAGTCTAGGAGCAACTGTTAGGTGTTTGATAAAATGTCTATGAGAACCAATTTTGTTATTTTGAAATGTGGGTTTGCCCTCTAATGGACATTCTCTGCCTACAAGTAGTAAGATTCTGAACTTGGATATTAAGAGACGTTATAAGGCTTTTTGTTTGGTAAATTTTTTTTTTTTTTTCTGAAATTGGGGTTTTTGTGTACGTTCACTTTTCAGTTACAAGGATCGGTTTCTTGCTTCGCTACCAGCTTCACGGCGAGCAAGTGCAGACTTTACTCGCCCTGTATTTACTGCCGTAGCATTCTACTTGTGTGCAAAAAAGCAAAAGGTGCACCGTTACAACTTTCAATTACTCAACTGCAAGGTATAAGAAATAGACCTCACTTTAGCTCTTATTAACTCCAATATACCGTTATGTTTCTTTCTACAGCTGAAGGTAGACAAGCTTAAGTTGACTGAGCTTTGTGGTGCCTCAGAATCTGAGTTTTCTTCGGTAAGAGATGCACTATCAAACTTTTCCAGTTCGTTGCTCTAGCCAATCATATTTCTTTGACTTTCAATAACTAATATATTGTCATTTTTCCTGCAGGTTTCTGCTTCCATGAACGATTTGTGCTTTGATTTTTTTGGTATTTCAAAGGAGAAAAAGGATCCTCGGGATGTGAAGGGAAACCGAGGTAGGTGTCATTTCTGTCTTATGGTCATAACTGATGGAGTTTATTAACTTCATCTGTTATTACAATACCAAATCACTAATCTGCTTTCTTTTTCTGCATGCAGAATTACTAGACGTTCTACCAGAGAAAAGGAAGCTTGAGGATGATGGCTATTCATCTGATGAGGGAGAAGAGGTACTAGCAATCTTATTATCTAATTGCTGGGTTCACTTTCAGCTTGTGACATTGATGTCTGTCTTCCAATTAGCATTCTTGTAGAAAGTCATGCTTGTTGGTTACTTGGTTTTCTGAAAACGTGTATGGGAATGTAGTTTTGTTTACTTTTCATTTTAGTGTAATATATTTTTATTCTTATATCTATGAGCTTATAACGATTTTTATTGTAGGTGAATGATTTAAACCAAAGTAGAGTTACTCGGATTGGACCCATATGAAGATGAAAATGTAAACAGTCAAGATAGAGTGTCTTTCCTTGTCTTCTAGGATTAGTGTTGCTCTCAAATTCTATGGTCTACCGATCTAAGTTGCAGTTTTGTGTTCATGAAATTATGTTACCTGGATACACAATTGCAACAACTCAAGCTCAAGTGTAGTAATCACTGGTTATTGTTGTAATTGCTGTGTATTGCCGTGCTTAATTTGCATAAATATCTAAATGCTTTTAATTCATGTTATACTTGTTCTATTTCTTCTTTTAACACTCTTGATACTGGATTTTAATCTGCCAAATACAACTGTGGTGCCCTTGCAGCTTTCTAGTTACAAGAAGCACCAAAGAATGGAAACGCACGAATATGATGAATGGAAAGCTTCAGTCCTTGATTCTAATAAACTAAGCAACACCAAAGGTATATTTAATATACATTTTATATGTTAACAGCATTTTGTTCTATTCTTTTTCATTCTGGATCTGAGTATCAGCACTCATTCAAATTGGACAAAACCTTAACAATATTCGTATGCTTTTTACCAGTTGCTTGTAAGCGGACCACACAAACTTGCCTCAACTTTCTCAAGGAAGCGTCAGAGACCCGGAAGTTGGAAGCTATATGAAAGATGTTTGCTCCATCTTTTGCTACATTAAGGTTTTGCTCGTTGATTTTGCTGGAAGTTAAAAATGAGGGAAGGAGTAAAAATTGTATTTAAGTGATGCTGTAAACCTGAGTGTTGTGACTTGTGGCTTGCGGTTTTCATTTAAACTACGATTTGGTGCTCTATGTTGCTGCTGCATGCACCATTTTGGAGCTGGTCAGCATTCAAGATTTTTGGTGCTTTCCCTGCAAATGAAACTGCATAGAACTGCCATCATTGTTGTCCATATGATATGCTAATTTGCGTTCATTCAGAATTTCTGAATGGGATTATTTATACACCTTTCGAGTTTCGTGGACCATAAGGCTTGTCTTGAAATATGAGAATCTATTAAGAAAGAAAGCAAAAACAAGTTTTTTTACAGAGAAATAGGGGTGGTAATTCGTGTTACTGTGTCGTAATCATGTTGTGTTGAGACATATATAATGAAAATATGCTAAATTCGGACACGACATGTTTAATAATCGTGTCATTATGTATAAATCCGTACACGATTTGCTAAATTAGCAGGTCACTTGTGACACGACACATTTAACATGATATTTCTACGGATTATATTCAAGTATATTAACTTGTTTATCATCTAATCTATTAAATAAATCAAATAACTTGTTAAAATTAATTAGGTCCTATATAGGTTAACCTATCATAATTATTAACCTATTAAGCTTAACAAGTTAGATCTATTTTTACATTTCCAATATAATTTGATACAACCTAATTAACTTACTTCAGATTTCTAATAAAATCGAATTAACATGATTTCCATTTTTAATACAATAGAACTAACAAAACCACAAGATATATAAGTAATCAAATGAAAAATATAGTCTAAAGCCTTCAACACACAAAACATAATATTGTTTCAACAATCTAAATAAACATAAAAATAAAGTTTCAACACGCATATAAACTATGATATAACAAAGTCTCAAAGATCCAAACTAAAGTAAGAAACATATACAGAAATTTATAATATAAATAAACATAAGTCTTAATACACTGACACACATGACATATGATAAACATAAATCTCATTATATAAAATGAAATAAGCAATAATTTCAAATTCCAACAGAATTTGAGCAAGTTATTAAGGATGGCTCCTCTTCATATATGCTCAACTTGAAGACATCTTGAGTAATATTATCCAAGTCATTTTCAAATTTATCTATATCAAATAATCAAACAAAATAATAAAATTAGCATAGGCAAACTAATAAAAATATTAAATTTTGGAAAGAAAAAAAATGAGATAATAATTTAACCATTATCTCCATGTATCTAATCTCTTAAGTAAATAATTACCTCCACTGTGTTAGGTTTAAGTGAGGTGCGATATTGATCAAGCACACACCCCCCCACACTAAATGAAGCTCCAGAAGCAATAGTAGAAACAAGAATGCCTAAGATGTCACGAGCCATGGTAGCAAGTTCTGGATAACGGTATTGATTAGACTTCCAAAAAGTTAGGACGTCTAACTTTATATTCCGAGCCATTCTTGGCTCATCTAAGTAGAGCTCTAATTGAGATTTTTGCATGGAGTTGCACAATTCGTCACTTGATATATCATCAAATTCCTATATTACAAAATATTGAACATACATTAAAAACAAAGAAAGAATAAATGGATAAAATACACTTAAAGAACAATATTAAGGAAACATTACCTTAAATATTCCCATTGTATTATCAATATCATCCATCGAAGGCATAGTATTGGCATTTTGCCTTTGTGGAGGAGTAGATATTGAAAGTTGAGTAGATTTTGACTTATATTCCTCAAACAAAGATTCTAGTTTCTTCTTAACACGAAAATACTCAAGAGAATTTTCTCCATAAGTCTTTTTGTAGCAAAAATGAATACAATTCAGCTTATATCGAGGATCTAGAATAATTGTTATAGTCAAAGTTGTACTAAATTCAGATCAATATTTATCAAATTTTGTTCACATCTTGCTTGCTATAGCTTTTAGGTATTCATCTTCCCCCTCTTTATTTTCCTTTAATGCCACATAACGCATATAGATTGCAGGGAAATACAAGTTAGCAGTGGGGTACTTTGTGCCAGAAATCATAAGAATAGCATCATAAAATATCTTCGAAAATGAACTAATTTTCTCTACTTTCTCCCACTCTTCACTTGAAGGGCAATTCTTATAGTTTGAATCACTTAATTCCATATGTTAAAAGGCCCTACAATAGAATAGTGCACTTTGAAGCATAAGGCAAGTAGAATTCCATCTAGTAGACACATACTGGCATAACCCTTTCCTAAAACCATTTGACACTAAGCTCACATATTTTAAAAATTTCTGCTTTCTAACTTGAGATCCCTTGACATATTTAATACTCTCTCTAATTTTAACAATGGATGAATTAATTTGTTTCAACCCCTCTTGGATAATTAAGTTAAGTATGTAAGTACAACAGCGCATATGAAAATGTTCACCATTGCACACAAGTAGCCCTTTAAGATTTAATTGGTGTTGCAACATCTCAACAGAAACATTATTGGACGTAGCATTGTCTAAAGTAATACTAAATACTTTGCTCTCAAGTCCCCATTCACATAACAAGCCATGTAGTTTTTCAGACAATGCTAAACCACTATGTGGAGGAGACATAAAGGTAAAACTCAACGTTTTTTTTTGCAAACACCAATTCTTATCTATATAATGGCACGTCAAAAATAAATATCCATCACTTGTCAATGAGGTCTATAAATCTGATGTGAAAGATACTCTACCAGGAGCTACCTCTAACATATATTTTACAAATGCCTTTTCTTTTTTATACAGCTTAAGTGTACCGGCTTTTGCAATGTTTCGGGATACTAGTTGTATGGCAAGATGCAAATAGCTAAATATTAATCTTATGCCCTCATATTCAACAAAGTTAAAAGACAAATCATGCATAATTACAGCATGTGTGACCATATTGCGAAATTTTTTAGAATCAAACTTAGATCCACCAAGACTAATTGCACCACTATCTTGAGATATCAATAATTGGCCAACATCATGATGATTTCTTCTAATACATGAATCAATATGTCTTTTCAAATTACATGTTCTGTATTTGCTATCAGCAAAATACTCCACTCCACATAGCTTGCATCTTTCTCTTTACTTTTTATCAGTTACCAAAGGAAGCATGTCAAAACTTTTCCACACTTTGGAAGTTAATCTTCTCTTGCACTTCAATTGTTGGTCAATACCACCACTTCCATCATTCTCATCATCAACATCAATTGGTACATCAACACTGTTAGACTCAAAATTATCGAGATTGATTTCAAGTCTTTGCTTATCCATCTATATATCAAAATATAAAAAAATCAGCAACACATTAAAAGCAAAAAAAAAAGGGATTCAAATTTCAAGCTATCGAATAAGTTGTAATCTTGAACTATCAAGGAAAATAAATGGGCTTGATTTCAAAGTGCCTTATTCATGGAGCCATTCTGACTATTGCAAATCCTTCTCGTTTATCTTTGACTCGGCTAATTTTCAGTTGATGCATATTTAATACTTCTTTTATAGTAATCGCTTTTTTTTCTTACTCACTTCAACCTCATTTTCATCTCAGCTTTTCATTTGTAAACACACCAATACAGAAACATCTATTATGAACTATTTTGATGAGCAGCTATAACATGAACTTTCCAGGCTGCATCCCCGTCTTCCTCCTCTCTCAACAAGTAATGGACTCATAATATATACATATTTGTACAAGGAATTATATAAATACATGTATGTGTATATATATATATAGAGAGAGAGAGAGATAAAGAATGAAGCTTAACCTTGGAGAGAGTTGAAGTGGGAGATCTAAACGGAGGGAAGTGAGATTGGGAGTGAGTCCGAGTACAACTTCAAGAGTAAGATCTTGAGTCTGAGATGTCAAAAACGGCTTCATTTACAGATGAGGCGAGATTGGTGGGAAAGAGCAAGAGATTTATGGGTGAAGGGTTGAAGACCTTGAGATTCTTGCGTGAGGGATTGAGATTTATGAGTGAAATTGTGAGTGAGGTGAGGACCGTGAGAATTAGACGAGTGTGAGAGATAGAGTCATAGAGAGCATGAAAGGGGAGAGGAGATGAGAGGCGGCTGATGGCTGTGTGGTTGTGAGTTTTGAGTTTTAAGTGTGTATAAATTTAGGGTTTACTTAGAAAAGAGCAAAATGACAAAAATAGGATAGGATTGATAGGATACTAAGGTTAGTCTAAAAGGCTAAAAGGTAATTTTTCTTTTTTTTTTTTTAATTAAATTTATTTTAAAATTTTATTTTCTTTTTTGTGTCATAAACGAGTTCTTAACGGGTTAATTTCGGGTTGATACAATTTTGACCCATATATTAATTTTGGATTTAATCGTATTAAACGGATCAATTTTGGGTTTATCAAGTTAATATGTTTTTAACCTGTTATTTAATCGTGTCTAATCAAGTTTAATATATTTTAACCTTTGCTTGTTTAAGCCAAACTCAAACCCGCTAATTTCGTGTCGTGACCTGAATTGCCACTCCTACATAGAAACGAATTGGAATATAATAAGGTGTTTGCATATGAGAAAAACCAATTGGAATATGACCCCACGACGTCTTTGGAGGACCTACAATGAAGCCAACAGATAAACCAAAAACATCGAAAATTTTCATGAAACAAAATCTGTGTACTTTTCTTTTTCTAATCTGTGTTCTGCTAAACCATTCATTTCAGATCATATGAGAAAAATCTTTTACAAGTCAAAGTCTTTTTAGAAGTATATCGTTTTTGACCGTCACCAAGGCAGACCCTCCACTAAGTCTGCCTTATAATAAGACAATAAGAGGTCTTTGTTCCTTATTTTTATTTTGGCATCAATTGACTTAACTCTTAAGTAATTAAATTTTATTACAAGTCATTTTGGACCTAGATAAGAATTTGTTTTCCCTTGAATTCTTTTAGTACATAGTAACATATATATCGAGATACTTGAAGGTGGAGAAAAAACATGTTCGACACTTTTTCCTTAAAACCAGTTCACTCTTCCAATCAAAACTAGGCGAAGCAATGGGACCCACATTTGATCAACAACATTTGCCACGTAGCGATCTCATACAGAATAACATAAAATCATCCGCACTACCACAAACCTCCTCTTTTGTCAATAAAATAAATCATTTGAATATTTGTTTCTTTATCAATTATCAATGTCATACGCTCTTTTATCTAATTTTTATGTTTTTATTAAATTCAATTTTCTCGTTCCACTTTGTTCCGACACGGCAACTAATGTCAATTCGAATCTTCTACTTTATAATATTCAAACTTTGAGAGATTTCTTCATCTTATTTATTCGTTTGTTGCCGACTGATATTTTTGATTGATAAATATCACAATCCCTTAACCCATTTCGGAATTTGGGAGTTAGGGTTTTGTTTTTCCCATCTTTGATTTTCTCGCCATCCACGGTTTTGGGTATCTGGGAATCGTTAAATCTCATGCGATTCCTGGTTTTCGTATTCAGTTTCTGATTCTCTGCAACTTTTTGGGAGATGGGTTTCGAGGTTTCTGATGAATTGTTGGGAACTTTTGTTCCGATTTTGATATATTGGGTTTATTCTGGAGTTTATGCGCTTCTGGGTTCGCTTGAGAATTACCGGTTACACTCGAAGAAAGATGAGGATGAGAAGAATTTGGTCTCTAAAGGAACCGTTGTCAAAGGGGTTCTTCTTCAGCAAACCCTTCAGGCTGTTGTTGCAATTCTCTTGTTTACGGTATGAATATAAATTTAACACCTAAAAAATTCTTTAGCTTGTATGAGTTTAGGTTTTTTATTTTAAATTTCTGGATTGGAATTAGGTTAGTTTTGATGCCCAAAATGAGGCGTTGGCTGGGTTAAGGGATTGACAATTTGTTAAATTGTGATCCTTTTGTGACGGGGAGTTCTTATAATTGGTTTTTGATTGATCTGGTTTGCCTTGCATGTTAATTACTGTCTTAATGCTTCGATTTTTGCTCGAAAGAGATTACTCTGATCACATCAGACTATAGGATGAGAAGTGTTGAGGTTTAGTAATTGGTTCGTTTGATATCTTCTTTGGATAATGCATAACAGTTTACCCTCCTTAAATATTTTAATTCTCTGTTTTAGCTTCAACTTCCCGGGGATCTATTGAGTAATCTGTTGAACTTGTAAGCGTTTGTTCTGTTCGTCCTTTAGAGTGTGCTGTTTGTTTTGTTAGGCTGCAATTGTTCAATTTTCGGGGAATGTTTGTGTGTTATTAGTTATGCATGACATGAATGAAAAATTAGGTTTTGATGTAAATGGTTATTTTCCACGAGTTTGATTTTTTATTTAGAATGTAAACAGGGGTCAATCTTATACTTGTTTATTTACTAGGATAACGTTGTAAGTTTTTATATTCTCTCTCCCTCATGCTGATACGATTAGCATGAAGGATGATGTGTGGAGAATCATAGATAGAGGATTTACTAGTGATTTGGCTGAAGTTTTCTTGTTGATTGAGATTTTGACTATGGTGCAAGAATGCTGTAGTGTGCTAATGTTCTGCAGTGTGCCAGTTTAGGAGTGCTGTAGAATTTTTTTTCTTTTTCTCCTAAAATCACTTTTAAGTGTTTCAGATGCCATGCTAATCACTTTTGAAGCGTCTCAAATTAGCTGTTTATGTTTATTTTTATTGGATGCTATAACAATTAGTTATGTACTATATTACCAATGGATTGAGCTAAAAGAATTCTTGTAAGTTTGATTCCAGGGGCTTTCAAAGCAATCCCAAAGGGGTCCAACATGTGCTTTTTTAAGAGCCTTACCTTCTGATTGATGTAAACGGAATACAATAGGAAAGCTGGTTTTGCATTATTAGAAATTGAACTGGTTTTGCATTATTAAAAATTGATCTTGCTTATGACGTCCTTGGTTCAGTGTTTTTCATCTTTTACATCCACTGCCTCTCTCTGTGTAATCTTCCCGTGAATTTCTGGTGTTAAACTGTTTTCCTTCGAAAGGAATTTGTGTTGAGGCAGATAACTGATACCTGGTGTATCACCTATGTATACATGTAATTGTGTCTTGATTTGTACATCTAGAATTTTAGTTTGATATGGCTTATGAGTTTTTGTCATCCTGTAGATTACAGGAAGCGATGATGGGAATGCTGCAGGTTCAAAGCCTTCTCTAATTGTATTGGCAAGACAGTTTGTTACTGCAATGTTGGTCTTGGATACATGGCAATACTTCATGCACAGATACATGCATCATAATAAGTTTTTGTACAAGCATATCCATTCCCAACATCACCGGCTTGTCGTTCCCTATGCATTTGGAGCTCTTTATAATCATCCATTGGAGGGCCTTCTCCTTGACACAATTGGTGGCGCATTGTCTTTTCTCCTCTCTGGTATGTCACCACGAGCTTCCATCTTCTTCTTCTCCTTTGCCACTATCAAGACCGTTGATGATCACTGCGGGCTATGGCTTCCTGGAAACCTCTTCCACTTGCTTTTTAGAAACAATACCGCATATCATGATGTTCACCATCAGCTATATGGAAGCAAGTACAACTTCTCCCAGCCATTCTTCGTCATGTGGGATAGAATACTCGGAACATATATGCCTTACTCATTAGATAAAAGAGCAGGTGGAGGCTTTGAAGCGCGGCCCTTAAAAGAAAACAAAGATGATTGATTGTTATATGATAAACATGAACTTATTATTATTTGTACCAGTATTTTTTTTTCCCTTGTGAGTGAACCACACTGCGTATTTAATCTGTATATACGTATATTGTCGTGCCTTTGCTTTAGATTTCTTTTGTTTATATTAGATTCTACAGTCTAATAATGAGATCTTATCATGTACGGTTCTTTTAGACATCTTAATCATCTTTTGCACTTTGGCCTTTATTCGTTGTGGTTTAAAATGTGTTTGGTTATGGGTGAATTATCTAGCAGCCACAAAATAATGAATCACTAGCCTATTTGAACTTTTTGTTCCCCTAATTAAAGTTGCTACTTTTCTTTTTCTAGTTTTAATGTTAGTTTTAGCATGTTGAAACCCTTTTTCTTGGGTTTATGTCTAGTGAGTGATCAACTAAGAGTCTTTTCTATTCACACTTTATTCAGTTTAAACACATTTCTTATCTAGTTTTGTATTCTGCAACCGTTAGTGGTTCTTATTTGAGGTTTACAAATTACATTCACGGGTTGCCTGGACCAATTTATACTGAATCCTGATTGATCCATATCATTTTTTTTTTTTTTGGCTGCATTCTTGGGAGACATAATCCATCGAAGAAAGCAATTGAGTGATGCCCTGAAATCCTCATGGAAAGTATTATTTCAATTTGTAATGTAATACAACAAGACAGCTAGAATTGCCTAGCCGTGCAGAAAACACCAATTTGAATTGCCCCATAGCGTTTTCCGGGCTCCTCCTGATGTAACACCTATGTTTATTTTGTTTTATTGGCGTTTTGTTTTATCCTTCTAGCAAGTTATGAACACTACGAGTAGGCTCTGAATTGTAGGATGACATGGGATCTTTTTGGACTAAAGATTTGGAAAAAAAAAAAAAAAAATAGAATGAAGGGTACAGTTTTCCGCCAACAAATGGATCATTCTGATACTTAAATCAAGTCATTCGAGTATTGTTTAGGATGTAAAAATGACTCATCTGGCAAGCTACCAGTGGACATGTTTGGATTAACATGATTTTATCTCGTGCCTCAATATTTCAACTGTCGAATGGATAGGTTCACTTAAGCTCGACTATTGTAGAAGGGATTGGTTAGACTTCCTTTTCTTGAGCGTTAACATGGACCGAGAATAGAATATCATAACAGGGCTTCAAGTCCTATTCATCTTTACTCTTTTTTCCCGAACCAACATACACTTAGTTTCCCTGTTAACGAAGAATATGTTGACCTCTAAAAGTTACAAGTATTCACATTCATGACTACAAAATATTCGTTGGTCAATTCCTTTCATTTTCTCTTTCAAAATCTCTAGTCCATCTTGTTCAAGTGGTCCATAATCCTTATCCCTAGAGTGATGCTCTAGCTGAAGATTAATGCCCAACCGAAACAATTACCTTGGCGATTTTTAAATACTGTGACATGAAAGTCCGAGTCTGCTACTTCTGACCACAAATGAGTTTTCATACCAGCTATGCGAATCCGGTAGAGCTCCATTCCCATCTGTATTAGACATTATTTTTTTCCTATTAGCATTTATGGCTCATCTACCTTCTCTTTTCTATATTAGTTCACTTCATTATTAGCCTGCGTGCCTTCAAAGCTGCTGTCTGATTTGATGGTTCTTCAAACTCGTTTCTCCTGCAAATAATTGTATTCTCTCGAATTGTTCTTGTACAATAACTGACTCAAAGTTAAGAGGGAGATAATAGTTCAACTTGTTATTCAAACCATAATCCCAATTGGAGATTTGCGAGTTAATAATGAATGTTGATAGATTTTGAATCTTATAATTGAATCTCTTTAGTAGCTCAGAGGACAAGTTACTATTTTATGAGAGAGATAGTAGAGGACCATGGACCCATGCATTTATAACGGTGGTTACATATTTGATAGGACCAAGAGGGCCGCTTAATGCTTATCCTCCATACGCTCAAGTAAGGCTCTTCCATTTTAGACGACATTCCATTGTCTGAAATTTGAAAAGTAGGTCATTAATTGGATAAAGAACCTCCACTCCGCGTTGAATTGAGCTTTATTTTAGAGAAACACAAAGAACCTTTCTGGTCCCTCTGGTTTTTGAACTTTTATTCAATGGAATATAGAAAACCTTCTCAAGCCCTCGGGGGGGGGGGGGGTCCGGTCCTGAAATGATCATTCATTCAAAGGTGACTACTAAGTGTTTGCTTGTATAGCTAAAGGAAACAAATGATGATGGGGCCTGAGTGGTGGTTAGTGCTGAAAAGTCTATACAATAGGATTCGAGGTAGTCATATGTGAATGGGCTAGTTCCGTCTCTATTATAGTCCTTACTTAGGTTGTAAGGATGGAAAAGAAAGCTCAAAACACTAAAAGAGTCTTTGGTCTATTGCCTCCTTCTTACTTTAATTTACTTTTGTGATGTTTCACACTAGGTCTCTCTTACATAACCGACAACACAAAAGAAAATGGAGAAAAGTTGGAAGCTTTCTTAGAATTTGGCCCTCACGGAACATTTAGACAAGGGCCTTGACAACTCAACTACGATAAGGTCCAGGTTATATATGCTTTTTGAATCATATGAAGTAGATTTTTGATTATCATGTTTTGGATTCACAAGAAGGAAAAAAGAAAAAGTTAGATTTGTAGCCCTGTAAAACATGTTTTTCTAGGGGAAGCATTGCAAATGCCGCTAATTAACAAATGCCGCTAATTAACTAAGTTTAGACAAAGGAAGATGGCTAGCTCTGTTTACACTGTATACACCACCATGTTTCTTGCATGAAAAGCCAAATGAAAATACATGGATC
>JXTB01000158.1:695381-758094 GCA_002914805.1 Parasponia andersonii | reverse complement strand
AACAAGCATACAATAAGAACTAAGTTTAGACAAAGGAAGATGGCTAGCTCTGTTTACACTGTATACACCACCATGTTTCTTGCATGAAAAGCCAATGAAAATACATGGATCGATATATAGCATTAACCATTTTCCCTCCTTATTACATCTCTAGATTCCAAAACAAGCATACAACAAGAAACCTCTCGAAGATAACAACAGAAGTATTATAACTAAAAACAAAAAGAATACAATCAATTTATCAGAAATCTTGTTCAAGTGGGTGGTGCACAACACTTTCGGAAGTAGTGATACTCAACACCATAACTTCTGAAGATACACATATGTATAGATTGATTACTGAATGTATAACATATGTGAATTACGTGGTGAGTGTGAACGAGGGATAGGTGAGTGAGTGGGAAGAGAATGCTGCCCAACTCTGGAGTTGAAATCAGTCAACTTGGTAATCTCCGCTTGAAACCTCGCTGGGGATTCTGACCTCATGAAACGCGCATGGTCAGCGTCGCAACTGGTCTTCGGACTAGCTCTATAAACATCTCCAGCGACGTTTACAGCTTTATGGTTCTTGCAGCCCAAAAGGGACGCACTAGTACTGCTCGAACGCCGTCTCTGCTGCATAATCTCTCTGTCTCTGTCCAATATTCTAGCTTTGGCAGACGACACCATTTTCGACGTCGTTTGTGGCTTCACTGACGTTGTTATCGTCTCTTCGCAATCCGAAATGACCGAGAAATCGGCCTGGCTGGCTGTCACCACGCTCCACTGAATGCTCGCCTCGCTCGGCGCGTAGCCATGCGTTGGGGTCATGCAACCAGAGGCAGTGTCGTCCGAAGGCCGCCGAGCTCGAAACGGGTTCGTCTTGCCCGTCAAACTGTCAATCTCAAACAAGTCCGAGCTGGCATCGCTTCCGGAGTCGTGGTGGTGGTGAGCCACTACGCCGGCGCCGGAGTTGGCCGCGCCGAAGACGAGTTCCTCCGGCCGAGGCGTGGCGTGGTGGTCCCAGGACATCATCGTGAGCCTCCTCTCCAAACTCATGGTCTTGTTACCCTTCTCCAACGCCGGAGAAGAAGAAGACCCGAAAACCTCCGGCGACTTACAGAGAATCTCCGGCGACATCCCCTGAAACGGGCTCTTCATCAGCAGAGGAGCATTTCTCGGCAACCCGGATGGGGATTTTGTGTTTGGGAAGGTGGAAAAACTTTCTCGCCTCAAAAACCCAGATCCCATAACTTTGGCTTCCATTTTGGGTGCTGTGTTGATTTGGTTAATGGCGTCAATGAGGTCCACACCCGGTCTAACAGGGGAAACTATACTGGGTTTTCGAAGAACACCTCCATAGCTTGGATTAGTAGTACCAATATTACTACTACTACTCTTATTGAAGCTGATTTCACCAACGTCTTTAGTATCAACAGAGTTTTTATCTGAACAAGAGCATTTGCAGCCCAGATCAGAGAGAAGCTTCTTTCCATTGATCTTGCTCCTTTTGGTCCGAGAAGAGTTTTTCAGGGCACTACTACTACTACTACTACTCTGTAGTAACATACTTCGACTGTTCCAGCTCGATTCGGATCGAACGCTCGGTGTTCTGGGCTGAATCTTCGACTTAATTTGCTCAAGATCAGCGATGACTGTCTGGATTTGATCATCGTTCTTGTATGGAGTATAGCTTCTTGCGGAGCTTATGCCCGAGATTCTTGAACTGGTCTCGTCGTGATCGATCACTCCATTGAAGTACTTTTCGGCTCTGAAAACTCCAATCTCGTCGTCTTGATCTTCTTTCTTTCTTCCCAACTGGGTATGTTTCTCTTGGCTTGTTAAGTGCGGAGAGAATGGCGCTTCGCTGCTTCGAGCTGATGTTAATGTAACCATGTTCATGGAGATTTTGGTATCTTGTTTTGTTGTTTTTTGATTGGAAAGAGAGGAAAAAATCTGAAGGAAACAAACAAAAATAACTGAGATAATGACGCAGAGAAAAGAGCTTAGATTTTCTAGAGGCCAGGGAAAACCAGATATATATATATATATATATAATTATATTACTTTATATGTAGCAGAAAATGAAAAAGACACAACAAAAGAGACGTATTAGAACATGTTGTGGTTAAGAATGAAGAGACAAGACGATCATGAAGTTAAAGCCTGAAGTACGGTCCCTCAGAGTATAAACCTGAAAGAAACTAGACATAAGAGGTCGAATTCACCTCTGCCAGGAGGAAGAAGGAGGAAGCTTTGAAATGAGAGGCTTAGGCTTATGGGAGGACTGGCTTAGCCTATTGAGAACTAGTTCTTTAAGTAGGCTTGTGCAATAAGCAAGATGTTAATAATGTAGGTCCATATGCTTGTGGCCTAATTTTACAACTTGTTGATTTTTTTTCCTTCTTTTTTTTTTGATAAGAAATTTAATTTATTTTCTTTTTTGTGCTCAGAAAAAAGGAGCATACGGTAAGTTAAAGGTTGATGTAGTTGGACAATTTCGGAGCGGTTTTGCAACTCTATGTGATAGCTAAATTATCTTGAAGTGGTTTATTATTAAATCTATTCATGATAAATGATCAGTGGTAACTAAATAATGTGGTTGTGTATAGCATAATTATTCGTATGGATGGAAATTTTGCATATATATCTGGTTATCTTGGTTTTTTTTCTTGTATATCAACGATGTTTGGAGTCGGTTTTAAGTGAGTGAAATTGCAAAGAGAACTTGCAGAGTTGAAAGAGTCATAAATCGTGTGAGATTTTTTTGAATTTTTTTTTTTTTTCTATCATAGTGAAAAATTACGGTAGTTGAAAGTAGACATAACAATTATGTCAATATACTTATTTTATTTTATGTTTACCTATTCTCATTAGTAAAAAAATTTGGGTGTTTTACGTATAATAGTAAACATAACCTACTAACAAATCTCAAATTATTCCACCAAAAGAAATAATTATAATTCTTGAATTAAGCTTGCTCAAAAGTACATAACAGAGATTCTTTTCGGGTAGTTGTTGATATGAATTTAGGGTTACATTTATCTCAGATATGTAATCTAATTATACTACACATATATTGTGATTGTAGCCTTGTAGGAATGTTGGCATTTGACCAGGAATGTTGAGTTCGTTAATTTAATCACTTCTAAAGGATCGTAAAATGAATGGTCCACATATATTATGACCCTATTATTTACATCCGGCAACGGCACAAATAATTCATTTTGTATGTTGTCGATTCTGATTTTCAAAGACAGTGGCAAAGCCTTTAAGTAATGGTCCATGCACCCTATCATACTAGTACATAAATACCTACATACATTATACATATAAATACACATATGTATAACGTTAATAATGTATCATATATGGTAGTTTATGACATTTAATAAGAAAGGGCGTAGTGCTTTAATTCTCAGTTCCTAGAGTTCTTGCGGTAAATCTCTAAATCTTATTACGTTTATTATCCGTGAATTTTGTGGCAGATGAGTGTAAAGGACAAATGAATAAACTGTTCTGACACGGTTTTACTCGATTTGCAGGTTTTGGTTAGAGAAAACATGGATAAATCACATCTACTATGAGACTATTAACTATCCAAGTAGTCATTTATAAGAACATTAGAGAATATATGAGGTTGGGAATATTACACGCATTCATTAAGTTTTCATACTACAAATTTCCAACCCCACATGCATATCTCTCGTTCCTTCCCATCACAATCTATACAATGAATTAATGTCCCTTGTTTGTTGCTTTCCGTAATTAATTTGGAGAAATTTAGTCCACACGAAGTTTTACCATTGAAATCCAAATCACCAAGACACCAACCGCAAGATTTTCACCTTTCACGTCGACAGAATACAAACTTTCGATCGGCTTAATTTTAATGTCTCATTTCATCTATAACCAAAATATTTATGATAAATCATTTGTAATATGAATTACCTAATTAAGTTTTCCATCTTATTATTTTCATCAAAGTTTTAATATATATTTTATTTTGAAAGAAAGGAAATTCTTTATTATAATAAGTTGTTGTTATATAATATAGGTAATATAACCAAAATAAATAATAATAAAAATAAATTATGCATAATCCATGTATTGGCCACTTAATTCCCGAAACAAATAATAAACAACAATAACCACCGCTCCTATCAATTCACATCACTAGCATCAACTTCATTGCTGGACAAGTGTGAGTTCACTATAATCATAACTAATAAACAATTAATTTCTACCAAAAGACTAGTAAACCTCAAAGACATCCAAAATATAGATCTTTACGTAGGAGAGCAGATAGAGTTTGCCTTTCATCATATTGAAATTATAGCCTTTCATCGTATTGAAATCATATTGGAGTTCACTATCAATACTAATAAATTCTATCTTCGTAAACAATGTAGCAAATATAATAAAATTAAATAATAATAATAAAAATAAAATAAAATTTATACAGATTTAAAATCTGATAAAGACTAAACCACTTTGACAATAAACCTATGGGACAAAAACTTTCCTCCAATGGAAAGATTATTAAATACAAAACTAGGAAATAAAAAATATTAAAAAATCCTACCAAAAGGGGAGATTTTGAAGAAATTAAGAGAAAAAGGAAATGCAGAGAAAATAAGTTTTAGAGAGAGAGAATGAGGGGCTGGGATAATTGTTTTAATCTGATATTAATTGGACGTAAATTGAGCATTAAAATTAGACCGAAAATTTGAATTCATATATCGCACATTTTTGTGGCTTTGAGATGTTCCAAGGGTCCCTATATATAAAAGATAAAATATTAATATATCCATGTGTCGTATAATGACAAGTTCTGCTGAAGCCATAGGCACCAGGTTGTTATCATTGGTATGTAATGTATGCGAGAGCTGGACGGGGGCAAAACCTTTTCGGCGTTGTACGGCAAACGGGACTAGGTTTGGAATTAAGATTATATACATATATTTTTTATGCTAATTTAGGATTGGAATAAAAAACCTACCGTATCAAAATAGTTCTATGTAAGTGAAATAATTTATCTCATTTAAAAATATGAGATTATTTTGTGGGATTAATAATACAACACTCAAAATGATGGGACTTACATTTATTTCAAATTTTAAATCTAGTAGATCCCACGTTATGAATATTATTTTTATATTTTTTAAGATTTAAACTAATCTAAAATAAATTTGTTGCATATTCTAATAAAAAAAAAGAGTATGTTTTACGTTATAATAATCTTAATTCAATCAAATACTACACCAAACATAGAATAGGATTAAGTTTATCCAATCTAATCTATTATAATCCAATCCCAATCCTGTGGTATTATATCTAATACCTATTTTTGGTTAACATATTTGGATACATATTTTTTTTGTTTTTTCTCAATCATAATTTTACCTTTTTAGGAAATATATTTGGATACATATTCGTATGATATATATTTACAGTATATATATATATATACCATATATCTATAGTATAAATATGGTTGCCAATACAGTAAGTATTTTTTTTACCTATATATAGGTATTTTTTTTAACCATTAAATCACCACCTAATGATGATTCAATGATGAAGTACATAAAAAGACATGCATCATTAATATTATTTCTCTATCTTACTTTTTAATATAAAAAATAGGCAAAAAAAATTTTCATTGGCCAAAATGATACTTATGTATAAGTAAAAAAAAAAACCTACTAGATTGGTGCCCTATAAATATACTCTATAAATAAATAAATAAATAAATATATATATATATATATGTTCCCAATCTATAGGTATTGTTTTTCTTTTTATCAATCTATAGATGTTTTTTTTAGCCGTTGGATACTAATGACTACCATAAATTGAATAGTTAGGCAAAAAAATAAAAATAAATTCTCATTATTTAATAATTTTCTCTCTCCACTTTTTATTTAATTATCCAAAAAAATACTTTTTGATAGGTAAAAAAAAAAACCTATTAGATTGATTTATATATATATATATATATATATATTTATATAGACATTAATTTAGTAGGTATTTTTTTTAACCTATATATAGATATTATTTTGACTAATTAAAATTTATGATGCACATTTTTTTAAAATAAAAAATAAGAGAGAAAAATAGTATTAATGATGTACATTTTTTCATGTACATCATTATAGTCGTTGGATCACTGTTAGATGATCTAACGACCAAAAAAAAAAAAAAACCTACACATAGGTTAAAAAAAATCCCTATTTGATTGGCAACCTATATATATATTACCTTTGGTATATATTTATAGAATGTATACCCTATTTTTAGGTATATTTTTTTCTGTATAAATTTTACACCTTTTTTGAGTATAAATTTTACCTATGAAATAGGTTTATATGTGGTATATATTTCTCTAAAAATGGATATAAATCTAATAAAAACTAAAATCGAGAATATATCTAAATATGCTATCTAAAAACTACTATCTATGTAAAGGATTTCTGATTATTTTTTGAGGAAATTTGATTTTTTTTTTGTTTAAATTTTAAAAGAATTAAAAATCATCACGCTCTAATATATATATATATATATATATATATATATATATATATATATATATATATGTGTATATTTTAAAAATAACGGATTTATTTATAATGATCATTTTCACAAGTTTATTTAGAATATCGCTTTTACCAAATTGAGCGGTATTTGAAATAACCAGTAGGTTACCTCGTCGAAAATTAATTTCCTAAAGGGCTTTTTACATAAATCCATGAAGCAATTAGATTTTTTTACAGTAAAAGTTAAAAAAAATATAGAAAACACCAAGATTTTGAACTTGTTGAAAAATTCCAGATTTAATTAGAAAAATACCAATTTTTATTAATTAGTGAGATACCTGAGGTAACATATTAAATTATCTAAGTTAACTTGATTGATTATCTGTTATCCAAAATAGCTCAACTGATTACCTAAAAAATAATATATTTTTAAAAATTTATTAAAAGTGATATTTTTCTACAAATTTTTCAAAAATGATATTTCTAAATCAATTTGGAAAAAATCAATTCATCAGAAATTTTTCAATTATTAACCCTACGGGCCTGGAATTCTGTAAGATATCCTAAATCCACACTTATAGTCTAAAAAATTTGAAAACTCCTGGATGAACTGAAATTTTTGAAAAATCCCAGATTTGTTTAGAAACAAAACACTCTAATAATATTTAGATTTTTTTTTAAAATTAGTACTTTCTAAATGTACTCAAGATAACCAAAAAATTTATTTGTAGTCATCAAGAGTTATTTAAGGTAACTAGTCTGAATACCTCTAGTACTTAGTCAATTAGTGAAAAATGATAGTTATAAATATTTTGAAAATGGTATTTTTCTAAATAGTTTTGAGATTTTAAAAAAATTTTAAATCCGAGATTTTTTTTTATTTTTATTTTTAAAAGAATTTACCTTAAAAAATCAAATTTCCTCCTCCTTAAATTTATCAAAAATAATTGAGGTAAACATTCTTGATTTTTTTTTTCCGAAAAAATGATACCATCCAAGATTTTTCAATTTTTAACATTCTAAAATTGTATTTCTGTAAGAACCTTTTTAAAGGGGCTAACAGAGCTGGAAGTCTTGGGCTTAAAGTATAGGCAATATCCATATGAGCAGCTGCATAACAATTTGGAAAATCCCAACTAAATTAACGACTTTTTGCTGTTAGGAGAAGGAATATTTGGAATATTTCTCGGTTTGCATCTGTGATGATTCTCTGTTTCTTTCTGTGTTTTCAGACCCTGCTTCGTATTTTGCAAGCACACAAAAGTACGCACTTTTCTCGAGCTCCAATGCATACTGGGAAACTTCGTAATCATTTAATCAAACATCCCAATTTCCAAGCTCTAATTCCTACTGATTTACTCATAATTAATTGTGTTTTTCAAGTTGCTGTTCCTATAATTTTGTGCAGCTTGAAAGCTGCATGATATTTGACAAGACGGGTAACCACAACTGATCCAACAACACATTGACACGAATCAAGTCATGAAAAATAAACTCTTCTAATTCAGCATGAACAACTAGTATTTGCAAGGCTTCAGACCCAGTATAGAACAAAATTAAATAAAGGGACCGTGCAATAAAATTTAAATGGAAAAAAAAAATTTGACCAACACCAATAAACCTTATAAGCATAACTTCATAGCTTTGTCTATTAATAAACTAGTGTTAATAAATAGACAAGGGCAAGGATTACTAGTCGGGCATGAATCGTATGGCTCTCCTCCCTATGTTAATATCTCGCCCAGAAAATTGCTCAAGGGAAATAATCAAAAGCGTGTCAGACTTGAGAGGAAGAGAGCTTGCTTGGCCACCTAGAACCATGCCAATGTTTTTCCTTGTTCTGCATTTCATTGCGTTGAGGTGGAGTTTCCATCTGTGACCCAATACTGCTTGACAGCAACCAAAATCTTTTCAGGAACAAGGGGTCCATCTTCATGGTCAACCATTTTAGTATCCCACCTCATCCCTCCTATAATTTTTTTCACCTTAATTAGTGTATCGACTTCATCGCGGAAAATTACAGCACCTTCTGGTCGCAAAACCCTGTCCATCTCCAGAAGAATGTCCTCCGCATTGCATCTGTGTTTGGTGACACATGAGTTACAGAAGCACAAGGGGGGGAAAAAAAGCAGAAGTTAAGAAAATGGTTGGCTCTAATCTATCAAGGAGAAGATAAGTAAGATCTTAAAAGTCAAGCAGCATGATTGTCCAAAGCAGCAATTGCATTCTGTCAGAATGTTCTAATGATAGATCTGTCCACCATATTCATTTTCAGCTTTTATGTAGTAGCTGCTTTAGAGGATAGTGCTAAGCACACTATTCAACTTTGGATCATTAAGTTATCTCTTAGGACTTCACTGAAAAAACAAGCAGAGCTCAGGTTCGCTTTTCAAGCTTGCGTTCAGCATGCCTAAAATGATTAACAGGTTGACCAAAATCAGTATGGTAGGTGAAACAAAGGGCAGGATAAACCTTGTGAGTAAAGATTCAGTGGTCGACTAAATCCATTATGTAGCCCACACTAACAGTTATTACTGATTTACCAAAATCATCTAAGGATCAAGTAAGCTACCTATTCTAACTTTAAAGCTGTTGGTCCTATTATACAGTGGATTGGTCCTTCCTATTTATTAGAGCTACAACCCACCTAGAAGAGCCCGAAACCAATACTTGAAGAGTACATTGCTTAAAGAAATACTTACTTGTCCTTGTACAGACTGAAAACACCATTGGCATGAATGAGGTCATATGTCCTTGGGTATGTGGAGAAAGCTTCGCACCTATAAGCCAAGCCCAACCAGAATTGAAAAGATGATCAGTAAATGAAACAAATGAGCACGATAGACATTCAAAATATCATTAATAAATGAACAAGGTAATTTTGACGAAGGTAAAGCCCAGGCAGAACCCCACGATGGGGCTATTTTATTCTCTTAAACGATAGCAGGGAAAGGAGAAGTTGGGGACAGCTTATTGTTATTTTGTTCCCTTGAGAGAAAAACTATTACATAAAGTAAAGAAAAAGAAAACAGAATAAACAAAGGACCTGAAGGACTGTATCCAAGTATGTTTTACTACAAATCTAAATCAGTCATAACTAACAGGAAAAGCATATAAGATGGAAACCTTAAAGGTGATACCAAAATGGCCACAAGGTTAGAGACGGTAGACCAAGCATAGAAATACATTACCAGTCATGATAGATGCCAATCAATCCTCGCTCATATATGGCACCCAGCGTGTTTTTCTTTGCTATGGTTGGCATCACATTCATAATCCATAATTTTGGAGATTGAATGGCTGCAGCAAAACTTCCCAAACCGGCATTCATATCCAGTATGTTCCGATACCTTCCTGAGTCAAGTAGTCTATTGATTTTCTTATAAGCATTCACATGCTTCTTCCAAGTTTTGTTGTCCTCCTCGTATTCCTCAACAGAAACACCAGGAACAAATCCGCTAGAAATTCTAGGTGGGACAGCATAAAGCCTTGAAGGGAAAGGCTTCAGTTCCCCACCAGCAACTTCATCTGGACTGCTAACATCAGGATATGGAGTTACGCATGCCTCCATTGTCTTATACCTAATAACCACCAGAAATAAGCAACCTTAGAAACTAAAAAATTACCTATGAGATAGAAGTAAAGTAGAAACTCGGGTGAGAGTTGCACAGTTAATTGCAGAAGAGTCAGGCAAAAGGCCTCTATTTTGAATTTTGGGAATGTTCTCGACCAAAATAATGTTGGAACGTAGGTGACAGCAAATCATACCAGACATCATCTGGATCAGCAGAATTGCAGAAGGTAGCCTGTCTGCTTCTGCATGATTCAGCATTTACCCTCTTTTGCCAAACAGCAATTTCACCCTTCTCGTACTTCTTTTCCCAGCAGAGAAGCTTAGCAGTTTCTTCAATGTTTCTCTGTTCCTCCTGAAGTTCCTCCTTGGGACGCTGCCATGATCTGTAATTATTCTTCCAATTGATGGGAGGGCCAGAAAGCACCCAATAACCTCCAGGTCTAAGGACTCTGTCAACTTCCATCAGATAAATTCCACCTGCAAAAAGAGAATCTAAATAAAATTTCGCAAAATAAAATGTTAAGACAACATGTTTATTGTTTTAATTTGGCATATACAATCCTTACCATTTGCTCCCCATGGAATTAAGCAACGAGAACAGTGAGCCATGTCAAAGGCTCTGGATGGATATGGCAGCTTTACTGAACCTAGAACACCAATTACAGCAGGTACACCCCTTTCAAGAGCGAATTGGACCTGCGCTTCATGTGAATCTCTTGGGGCAAAAGACATTGCAATGACATTTCTACTCCAGAGATACGCACCCAAACTGGCAACCTAAATAAAGTAAAACAATGATGATTAATAATGTTACAAAGATCACGCAGCAAAAAGAATCCATCATAGGAAGTGGAGCAGAACAAGAATAAAAAGGTGGCAACCAAGTCCGAAAGGGGATTGTTTGAAGCATACATACCCCACAACCGGTATCCAATGCAGTTCTAACTGTGCCATTCTTAATTGGTATCACGGAGGCAAGCTGATCAATATATTTATCAGCCCCTTGAGGAAACTGTGTGCCCCCTCCAGGAAAGCGAAAAACATTTCCTTCGTATTGTATCCAGTTCTGAATAGCCTTCTCAACTGTCAAACTCTTATACGGTGCATTGGCATAGGGTACAAAGTCACGGCTCTTTGGCCAGGGGAATGGAGTTACATATCCCTTAGGTGCTGGGATCAAGCAATGTAACTTTTCTTCCTCGGGAGGACAATGTCTCTCTCTGTAAATCATATTGTTCCTCGGGAAGGTCATGGCACGCTTTTGATCCTGGCAGGGCGTGTAATCAGTATAACGGGAATCACACGGCTTGAAAACCTTAGTTTGCAGATTGGATTCATCAATACTCCCAGCGTCACCACCATGATGAGTATCAAAACTTAAATTATGAACTACGCTGCATTCTGCCCCACTCTTAGTAATTTGAAGAGCGATACTATCACCCTTACCAAAGCCACTTCTTTGCCATGCACCCAATATGTAGAAGAAGCAGCACAAACCAGCTACAATAAAAATTTGAATAGAGCTCCTAGTCCGACCGTCCCCCGGGTTCGCCTTCAATGCCATCTAGCTCCTGAGATGTACAGAAAACCCAATACGAAAAACGCAAATCAAGTATTACACAAGCACACAAAGGAAAATTGCACCATAGATCTGCGCTTCACGCGTACTCATCTTATCATTTCTCTGGATCATCACATATTGATCTAAACACAAACAAGATAAACCAAAATGCTGACTAAATTTCCTAAATTTAACACCTCTTCTACAATCAAAACAACTAAACGATGCTAGCGAACCAAACCTGGTAATATAAACAACCATTAAAAAAAAGGGTTAAAAATCAAAATGAATCACCAAGTTATTGGAATTAAAACTCAATTAAAATCCCATCTCTGAATTTTCTTTTTTCAAAAGAAAAAAAATGTAATTTACCTGTAAATTAGATTAATGCAAGTAGTTTTCTTATAAATCAATAAATATATATATATATATATATATATATGACATACACAAACACACGCTCATAAAGGAGAAGAAACACTAGAAAATGCACTAGTGTAACACAATAATGCTCTAATTCATAATAGAGTGTGGTAGAAGAAAGGGAAGCATAAAACACCACCGACTCAAATTAAATTCAGCTAATAATTGAGTATTTAACACACTTAACAGTTCCAATTCCATTTCCTTAACGAGCAAGTAAACAGAGAGTTTCAAAAGCGAATTACAAAAGCTAATTAGATTGAAATTAATGGATCCAAATCCTAATTACTCAAAATCAAAATCCAAATCCAGATCGCTTACCAATCGGGGAAGAGAAAAAAAGGCCAAGACTACTACTTCGAGATCTCTCCCTCTTTCTCAAATCTCACAGCCCAAAGGGACCTATCAAATGAAAAAGAGGAAAAAGCGAAAAGAAGAAAAAGATAATAATAATAATAATAATAATAATTATCTGTTTCCTTTTCTCTCTTTTTTTTTTTTTTGGGGGCCAATTTCAGAGAAAGAAAGAAGGCAAATGATGGATCTAAACGACACCGAAACGCGTCGAGAAGAAGAAGACTAACCGAAAACCCTAGCTAGCTACTTAACTACTATGCTCTGATCATCGATGGATTGGGCACCATTCCACCATTATTACCACTTTCCCCATGTATTTGATTCCCAATTTCCACTACTATACTTGCTACGTCTCTCTCTCTTAGCTCCACCTCCACTCAGATGGCGTCAATATATATATATATAGAGAGAGAGAGAATAGAGACTATCTACACACGTTGCTCCCTTAGCTTGTGTCAGTGAATATTTAATGGGAAATATAATAAGGGTCCTGGTCCTCTAGTCTACCACTGAATAAATTCAATGAGCCATAAAACATGATACGGCTTCAAGATCTCGGTTCTTCCTCCTCCTCCTCAATTCATTAATTAATTCTTTATTCCTTTATTGTTGGTTAATTTTTCATTTTACCGAAAAACCAAAAAAAAGAAAAAGAGGGGGGAAAGCGAGTTTGCTAGAGTGTGTAAGGGTGCGCAGTGCCCAATAACTGGCTTTGGGACCCACACGCCAATTGACGTAGGATGACTGTGATCGTGATTCGCCCCAAATGTAACAGTAGGTGTAGAATCACGGAAAAGAAAAATGGCGATGATTGAGATTTGGGTCCCACGACCCATGATCGTTGGGCTACTACCACGCGCCAGGTATTAATCCCAGAGATGCATGTGATCAGACACAGACGGCGTAGGATAAGAGGACGCTCCTGAGGTAATTAATTTTACCTGTTACTTTTTTTTTTTTTTTTTGTTTTTGAATAATTAATAATTTGGTTGTGAAATATTTATTATCTAATACCCCAGCACGTGTCAAGTGTTAAGGAAACATCTTACGTTGCTAGCTGCTTTTTTTTTTTTTCATAGTATTGAATAAACGATTTTACGATTTTTACTGGGAGAAAAATACGTGATGGATAATAGATGTATACCTTATTTTAAAATTTTTTAAGTAGATTCTATAAAGATTTTAAGGACTATGAAATTTAATTAGAAAACGACAGTGATGTTAACTGAACATGTAATTTCTATTTCTCTGTTTTCTTTCACTAACCATATAAATAGGAAAAAAAATACGAATAAATTCATGGTATCAGCTACGTATACCAAAAGTGTAACACTAGGGATATTTATTTATGTAAAAAGAAAAAAAAAATGAAAGAAAAAACAAAATTAGTATAGTTTTCAACTACACAATTTTATATAATGTTGTTTTATTTTGAGATAAAATATGATTCAAAATCATCATATCGTTAATTAGCGTACAAAACTTCGCATATTTGCTAACATGAAATTTTTTTTATACATGATAGACCTACACCAAGTACATAATATGGGCTATAAGTATTATTTAACATTTTTCGAAAGAAATAATGAAAAAATAATTACTATAGTGGTTTTGTTTATAGGGAATACTATAGTGGGTTTTGGACCACTGCATATGGTTCAGTTTTGTAATATATATATTTATATATATATTTGACAATTGGTGATAGGAGATTTGAATTAATACTTCAATATTAAAAGTTGATGTAGTTATTGTTTGTGACCATAATTTTATAATATATATATATATATAGATATATACTTTGCCACTGTGTTATATACACTGACATTATTGGCTTGATATTTCAACAATTTTAGCAGATACGAACTTTGGCTTTGGTTAAATTAGATCGGAGTATATTCGCGACCAGACCAACACAACACATTAAAGAAACTACATTCAATTTAATCCAATTTTATAATTTCATTTTCTATTTTAATGAAAATATCCAATTTTAGTTGAATGGTTTAGATAGGCTTTTAACACAAAATCTACATCCTAGATAATCACCATCGCATCATTGTATTGGTTTATGGTATTAACATTATACTCCGGTCATGTTAATTGGGCCTAGTTCAGTTGGCCTAAGATTTGATGAATGTGTGTGTGAGTTTGGAAGGTCAGATTCAAATCTTAATAAAGTGTGTGTTATTTTCCTTTAAATTTATAGTAAGTGATAGTTATTATTTAAATTTCACTTTTTAAAAAAAAAAATTACTCCGACTAGTGCTGGCTACTCTGTTTCCTAACCAAAACGAAACTTGACAATTATAGAAAGAAACCAAAAAATAATAATAATGAAAAAGCAATTGACGAAGAACAAAAGGGTAATTTGAAGTTGATAAATGAGTAACTGACTTTACGAACCTAAGCTTTGGTAAAACTACAATAAATACAAGAGAGTGGGTTTAACCTAACTCTTGACAAAGGGAATGCAACGTTTCAAAAATAATGATAGGTAATAACAAAAGCATAATAATGATCCTAGACATATAAAAGAGGGTTGTCTGGGAAATGGATTAGGTGGCTATTAGTATTACTCAGTTGTGTACTCCAAGTATACTCCATTTTCATGTTCTTTCTGGTCAAGTAAGAAGATGGATATTGGATATTTATATTGTCTTGAAGAAAAATAAAGATGATTATATACTAAGCGACCACGTAGTACGTACCAATTTAAACTAGGCGTCATCATAAAAAAATATCTTTAGGGTCTTTCACGTTCATTATTCTAGACTACCGACATTTCTGTTTTCTTTTTATTATTATTATTATTTTTTCTTGACGTTCTAGACTACCGACACAAACCACCGGATGGGAAAAAAGGAGCTATAATATTTGTTTGTTTCTTTGCTGAAAGAAAAAAGACCACTTAGATTTAACTTCTATTTTTGAGACATTTCTGACCCAATCACCTTGGTTCCGTATGAAGTGCGACTTTAGAGAGTAGGTCCCACTTTTGTTTATTTATTTATTTATTACGTCATATTTGTCATTTTTTCATAATTGTGAAAAGAACTAACCGGGGTATCTGAAGTTTGGTTTCTAATAGTTACAGTGATCTGGAAAATGGAAAAAGGGAATGTAATGTATATTGGGTTAAAAAAAAAAAATTACATTTAGCAGTATCAATACTAACATATGATTCATAATAATTATAGAAAATAATGCACATTTAGCGGTATCAATATTAACATATGATACTATAATAATTATATTTAAAAAAACTGCATTATTGTCTATCATGTCGGATAATTTATCATATTTTTTTCTAAATAAATGGTGGAGCAATGAGTGAGATCATAAAACTATTATCTTCATGTATAGATGAACGTACAGACTACAGAAGTATTTGGTATGTGTTTGGCTGTCGGCTTTTTATAATGTTTAGCGTTATGGAATCTAGATTTAGGTCCGATCTAGGGAATGTGCTTAACATGATTTTGGAGTACCTAAAGCACAATATAAATATTCTAGTTGTAACACATTGATATATTACTCAGCTCTCCTCTGGTCTTTTTAATTGCCAAAAAAAAAAAAAAAATGTATACACGAAGAAACAGAAACAAAGCACAGGAGAACAAGGACTCTGTCACAATTTAAGGACATAATTATTATTATTAATCGTTTTATGGACTAGTAGCAGCGAAAATTGGACTTGAACCATATCTAATATCCATTGTCCTTGCAATTTCCCCCAATTTTTTTTTAACAAAGAATGTAAAGATAAAAAGTTAACTCCTTGTTTGGTAACACTTTCATTTTGTTATTTTCCAGACTTTTTTTGCGTGCATTTTCACTACGCAATCAATTTTGCATTTTCACCATTTTCTCTTCACTCAAAATCCTAATATTTTTTTGAGAATAACAAAATTCTAAATTTTGGAAAATTGTAATATAAAATTTTGAATTTAGATTTTTTTTTTTTTTTTTTTTTTTTTTTGGAATTTCCTCCGCCTACTCAAACTGAATAATGCTAGTAAATGAGCATACTAGTCTATCCTCCAACCCCATGAACAGTAAATAAATAATTAAAGTTTCACAATTTTTTAAAGGTTCATAGAATTGCACGAATCAGTGGAAAAACTGTTAAGAAATTAAGAACCAAGGGTGTCCTCGGGTCCACAGTTGATAAGCCCAAACAGGCAAATATTCGAGGAACCCCCACGGAGAAATTGTAAACAAATAAAACCATAAAGCCTTTTGGGATTCAATAGTAGCATTGCATTCCCGTTGGACCTCGTAAGGCCCATCCCTATACTTATGGGACCAATACATTTATTTCTTATCCTATACATTAATCATGGGATGGCAGCTTCTACTTGATACTTATCAATATCATGTTATATTCCTTATTCAATCCTCAAATTAATATGCTTCCAACGAGTATCTATTTTGATTAATCCAAAAAGTACAAATGTATCTTCCAAGTGATGAAAAGTATTTACCTTATCACATTTTTTTTTCAATAAAAAAAAAAAAAACCTTAAAATGCATTTGCTTTATGGACCTTAAATTCCACGTTAAAACTAGAGTGACCAAAGTGAAAATTCCCTCCAACTAACTGAACATTTTGTCGAATACAAATGGAAGGTATATTTACGATTATGTTACATTTTTATTTTGTTTTTAAATGCATGAACAGTGTAACAAACACTGTTATATCACTTTAGTCGGCCATTTTTTTTTAAAAAGGAAAAAATATTGTTTAGAAAATAGTATAAACTATTTAATTTATGTCCAAATATACAATTACTTTTTTCCCCATTAATCAATTCCCCCAATTTGGAGGGAAAATAATAAGGATTTTTAAAATAAAAAATCAAACTCAACGCATTTTTTTTTTGTATTTTAAAAAATACAATGATTTCATAGGAAAGAGTAATACAAAGTCATTCTATGACATTTTCCCTTAAATACCTTATTAAAACATATTCTATAAGTTAAATCATATAAAATGGAGGAAATTAGAAGATACACCAAGTTTTAAAAATTAATATCAAATATATCTTACTCTTTTTTATATTTTTCGTATGGTGTTTTTTCAAAAAATATCACATTATCTTTTTCCCGGTCCCTTAGATTAGAGAGTTGGCAATCTCGTCTCCTTATCTTCCATAGCTAGCAACCTTGCCTCCTCGACTCCCATGGCCAGCGACCCATCATCTTCTGCATTCTTTGAATTTTGGTAATTATTTCAAGACCCATAATCCTACGCTTTCTCTCAAGACCCATCGTCGTAGTCTTCTTCTTCTTCCTTGTTCATCCGGTTGTTCTAATTTATGTTTTTCATTGTTGTATATGAGAATAAGTATGTGTATATCTACAATGTATAGCAACTAAATACAAGTTGAACACAAGGAAGGCTATCAGCAGTAGTTTACCTCGAATTGTTTCTTTGGTTTTTTTTTTTTTTTTTCTTTGTATCTTGATCACTAGTTTTGGTGGTATTGCAACATTACTTGTATACGGTCTTCAATAACGTTTTATTTTCCTTCTAGTAAAATAAAAAATTACTTCTTTTGAGAGGTCGATTGTTTTTTGTGAAGTAAAACTATTTCTTTTTGTTTGACTTTATATTTGTGGTAGAGTCGATTTCTTTGAATCAAAGAGATCTTTAGTTCTAGCGCTTCGTAGATTAAGAACTTCTCCTCATTATTTAACTGGTTTATTTATTCTTTATATTCTTAATAATCATTTTGAATGGAAATGGAGATCATTTAGTCTATTCTTCTTTTTCTGTTTTTTTTTTTTCACTATAACATAGTGGTATTGATCTATTATGTGTAGTTCTAGTTCATTGTGCCAATGATTCACTGTAACAAGATTAGTAACTAGTAACTAAAAATTAATAGTAGTAGTTAGAATTCTATAACTAGTAACTAAATTGGTAATGATAACTCGAAACCTGTAACCAAACTAGTAGTGATGCACGGAAACCAGTTACCAAATTGGTAATGGTAACTTGAAACTAATAACCAATATGATAACTAGTTTGGTACCCAACTTTGTTATCACTATAGTAATTAATAACTAAATTAGTAACTTGTAATTAGATTGATTATTGGTAACTGATATAGCAACTGGTAATTAGATTAGTTATTAATAATCAATAACTAGATTGTCTAGAAACTAATAACTAAATCGATAACTAATAACCAAATTAGCTATTGGTAACTTAATTGTTTGCCATTAACTAGTAACGAAATTAGTAATTAGCAATTAGAAGTTAGTGGTGGTAATTAGAAATATATTATCAAATCGGTAGTGATAGACAGAAACTAATAACCAAATTAGTAATGGTAACTAAAAATTAGTTACCAATATGATAACTAGTCTGGTATCCAATCTTAGTACCATTTTAAATAAAATTGGTAGTGTTAATTAGAAATTGTTACTGAATTAGTAGTGATAAACAGAAACTAGTAACTAAATTGGCAATGGTAACTAAAAATTAGCGACCAATATGAGAACTAGTTTAGTATCTAATCTTGTTACCACTTTAATAACTAATAACCAAATTGGTAACTAGTAATTAAATTGGTTATTGATAACTCATAACTGAAATAAAATAACTAAATTGGTCAGTGGTAACCAATCAATTATAAGATTGGAGTAACCATTAATTAATCTGGCATCAATTATTAAAAAAAAAGGAGAGGTGAAAATGGTGAAATAGAATTTCTTTTTATAACTAGTCTAACCCGATTTCAATATGTAATGGACCATGATAAAAATGCTTCTACGGGAATTGTTTTCATTTCTCACCCATACATCTGTTTACTTGCACATTTTTAGGACACATTTTTTGGTGAATTTCTCACCTACTTAGTTAAATTAGAAATAGGATGAGTTGACTCAAGTTTCAATCATCGTTCTCCAAAACCTTTTCCCCCAACAGTTCTTTTTATTGGGAATTAATAGTCGTGTCCCAAAAGAAAAAACGATTAAAATAGTTTTTAAATTCTCTCAAACGACATGTCGTTATACTATATTGCAGGACCATACGGGGATATCAGAGTGCGTCGTCTGATCGCATTGCCACACTGCTCAAGCTGCACAGCCTTATCTACTCTTTCATCACTCGGCCAGAATTCTGTATTAAAACCCACCAAACTGTATTACGCAGAATTCAAAACCAGAATTCTGTGACCAAAAATATGATTTCGAGGACATTCACGTTTGCAGCTCAATCCTCCTTTTACTGCTTCTCGGATTCTTCGAAGGTAAATTCCTCAAAAATATCTATTAAACAGCCTCGTGCCCTTTTTCTCAACGAGCACAGAAGCTTAAAATTTGGCCACCCAAGTCGAGTTCCATGGCTCCCTGAACCGAAGCTCAAACAGAGCAAGTCGCGTTCTATTTGCTTCTTTAATGCTGGAGACAAATCGAAAGATGGTCCCCAAGGAAAGGTAACGTTTTTTCGAGCTTAAAACTGTAACGGGTTTTGGGTTATTTGCAATTTTGGATTTTTATGCGAGTTACATGGCAAATTTCTGTGATGGGAATTGGTCATGGGAGTGACATGATTCTTCTGTGTGTTAAGCATTAAGGGATTAAAGCTTAGCTTAAACGTTTAGTGAAAAATTTTAGGAAACTGGATTGGACTGGCCGATTCTGGAGCGCTGGGAGGTGCCTTGGGGATGGCAAACAGCGTCCTTGACCTCCTTTGCTTGTGGAATAAGGTGCCATTTTTGGGTTCTTGGCAATCTTTTCAATATATATATTACACACTTATAAGGAATGTTGCATTGAACATTATCTCTCTTTATTGAAGCATTTTTATTTGTTATTTGCGGGTTCATTGGTTTCTAGTTTTCGATGTAGAACAAAGTTGATTTTTTTCCAGGCAGTTTTGTTTTGACAGGATTAGTAGAGGCAGCAGCTATACCGTACCTAGGACTTCATATTGAGGAACTGAGTTTAGATGAGAAGGCCGAGATATTGTTTATTGATCAAGGGTAGGCATCTTTTTGCTTTACACTGCTTTAGTCTGAGTTATAAAGAATTTGGTATAGTATAAGAAAGTCTAATCTGCCGAAAGAGGAGGGGGGACTGCTCCTTACATCTGAGGTCATTGTTAAATGTTATTATCCCCTAAAAACGCCTGACATTAATCTGGTAATTAGTGCATTATGTTGGTATTGTCGGATTAGAAGCCCATAAAAGGATTTGATCTGATTGACTTGTTTTAGCAGCATTACAACTGCAGTTGTACTTGGAGTTTTATATGGCGTTGCTAACTCCTTCCAACCGCTGCCTGAAGACATATACCGCTATGGTATTAATCTTTGCAAACACTTTCATTCCTCTTTCGAAGCATAAAAGATTTTTAAATTATTTTTATTTTGTTGGGGATTTTTCCTTTTCTGCTGTTGTTTTCCTGTTTGGCCGCAGTTGCATGAATTCACACGTAAATTTACACATGTTAAGCCAAGTTTCCATTTATGAATTCATGCAAAAACCATTGTTGTGTTCATTTATGTAGCTCATCTTGCCAGATATTATTTATCTTCATCAAATGTGTTCATTGAGGGTGCAGCAGTGTATCTGATTCCATTAAATTGATATAAAGTACCGTTGTTTCAGATTTGAGGGAGCCATTCAGTCTACGGAAAGGGTGGCTCTTGTGGGCAGGGATTGGTCTTGTTGGTGCTGTAGCTGCCATTTCGTTAACAGGAGTTGCTGTGTCTTTTTTCAGTGGTGAAAGCCCACAAAGAGAGGTTTGGAATTATTTGGTGCTCATTTTTTAATTTCTTCCTATCATTATGAGATGCAGATGATATAATAATTGAAATATTGATTGATTTTTATGTGAACTAGCTCTTCTAATATGATGGAACAATATATTGAGAAACAAAATGCAATGTGTATCACATTCTATATTGATCTCTTTAACCTTGTTTCAGACTGATGCCTTAGTCCGCTTGCTTCCGCTGATTGGGTCTTCAAGTATTAGGTACTTCTGAATGGAGAGTGATAAGTAAAACATTCACATCTTCTGGCAGTATCTTGTCGATTCAATGAGCTAAACACTGCAACAAGAAACTTCTGGATTAAGAAATTGATCAAGTGTATTGGTTGTTATTGTAGCACCGCATGCTTGGTTGGAATCACGGGAGTTCTAGCTCCAATTCTTGAGGAGTCTGTGTTTCGAGGGTTTTTTATGGTATCCCTGACAAAGTGGTATCGTTTGTTTCCGATCTCTAATTCGTGGAGTTTCTATAATTTTGCTGTACAAAATAAGGGAGCATAAAGTAGTTCTTGCCAGTGTCTTGTTTAATATGACCCAAGAACTTATAATCATTTCTCAAAACTCTGGTTCTCTCTACTTTATAATAAAATGAGGAAAAACACAACATACTTCTTGCTAATGTCTCATTTGGAAAATCTTCAACCACTTGGTTAAACAGGGGATGGGTTTGTTAAATAACAGCACTCATCAATTAATATTATTAATATTTTTCTTTTCCACAGGGTACCTACGCCAGTTGCTGTCATTATTAGTGCAGCTACTTTCGCACTCGCGCACCTAACTCCTGGAGAGTTTCCCCAGCTGTTTGTACTGGGTAAGTTCAATCTGGAAAATTTTAAACTACTTTTTGTACCCTGTCAATAGCTACAAGAATTTTTGGAAAGCTAGTAACAATACACATTCTACACAATCATATTCTTGGTTTTTTGGATCACACTTAAAAGCTCTACGTATACTTTTGTCATCTATGTAGGTGCTGCTATGGGCTTTTCATACGCTCAAACTCGTAACCTTCTGACACCTATCACCATACATGCTTTCTGGAACTCAGGAGTAATATTGCTTCTCACATTCCTTCAGGTAATATTTTATCTCCGCTCTATTAATTTGTTCCGCCAAGGGGGAAGCTGACCTATTTTTGTGTCAACGATTTTGCTTGCTTCTCAATTTCGGTTTTGTATTGAGTGCTTAGATCTCTTTTTCTGGTTGATTGTTTTATGTAGCTTCAAGGGTATGATATCAAGGAATTGTTGCAGGCTACCTGATCCACTTCTTTTTAGATCTCTTTTTCTGGTTGATTGTTTTATTGCCTTGTCTCATTACACATGGATAAATTTATTTCTATGTTTCCTTGTTATGTAAGTGATTTAGATCAGGTGGAAAATAGTCTGGAGCTACTCAATGTGAAAGTTAACTGAAAAAAAAGTTTGAGATATGAATGCATTACCATTTACTCTGTCCACCATGTCAGCCAGCCAGTTGTATATATAATTATTTGATAGGATTAACGTTTTATACAATTTATGAACGTCGATGACAGTTTTGCTTTGTCTCTCACAACTGAACTGGTTCTACACATTATTGTTTTAAAAAATACGACACAATTATGCACGTGACTTTTGAAAGAGCTAAGGGTACTCTAGGGTGCTTTCTTCCGTTGACACCTGTCATATGGACTATAAACTATAGTCTATATTCATCTTTATTTTTAGTAAATAACTTGAGATGTACAAATTAGTATATAGTTAAGATAGTTGGATGCTTTTTTTTTTTTCCCCTTTTTTTTGCAATGACCATCTATTATTACAAAGATAGAAAAATAACTCACATCCTTTACTACCAAAATTTATCCTTCGCTGTCAAGATTTGAACAATTAGCTCTCTAAACTCAATTACACACCCCTAAATTTTGGACGAGCTAGTGTCGATTGGCTGTAGCCCGTGGATGGCTTAACTGTGGGTTGGGTTAAGCATAATAATTGACCAGTATACGGGTGGTTGAAGTCAAAGTGGGTGTTAGGTTCGTCTCTGTCTTCTAATACACTGCTCCATGGTGTGTTTTAATGTATTTTTATTATTATTAAAAGGTTTATAGTGCCGAAAACGTGAAAAGGGATAGATATAAATCTATATCAAGGGAGAAAAGAGGGGGCATAGGGGGCTTAGTATGAAAAACATAACCCAAGTCTATTGACAATTGTGTATGCATATGTACAATCCAAGTTTCACTTAATAATGCGGTGAGAAACAATGCTAGAGGTCATTTTTCTTTCCCCCTCTCTCTCTTTTTTTTTTTTTTTTTTTTTGGTTCTTGGATTTTCAAAAGCAAGTGGAGATTCATACCTGATATTACTGCTCTTCTAAACTCCCTTTTCCTAGCAAAATGATATTTCTGCGTTTTGTTTTTCCTTCTAAAGAAGATGTTTTCCTTCTAATAGACATAACAAAATTGTGACATTAATGCTTTAATATAATAATAGAGGGCATATTCGACTTAATATATTTTAGCATGTGACACGATGTTGACATTAAACGGTATATTTGATTTAATATTTTAACATATGACATATTGAAACATTTACGATGTTACTTGACACTATATCAACAATGCAATTCCTCCTTTCGTGATGGACAGGATGCACGACCATCTAATATGTGGGTGAATCTGAGAATTGAGACTTGGTATGCACGATATTACTCGCACCACATTACTGCTAGCAGTTTTGAAAGAAAGGGCTACAAAACTCGTATCAATGAAAATTAAACTTTGAAATTGAACTCAGATGGTGATAGTTTCAGATTCTACATAGTAGTAGAAGGAATTATATGAAGCACTGTAGTGGACTGGACGTGCCACTTTACAGATTATTACATGATTGATATGAACTATGAAGAAGAGGGTTAATGTTCACGTAGAAAGAGGTATAGATGCTTGGGCTTGAAGAGTTTGACCCCTTAATACTTATTTTAAAATTTTGGTTGCACGTTTGGGAAGCAAGCCCTAGGTCAAGGAACAGACAAGAAGGGTTCCAACCGAGGGCTGGATTTGGGGAGTTTCACTGAAGTTGGAGTCCCAAGTTTTGCCATTTGACTCAGTGTCACTTCTCCATTTAATACACTCTGCTTACCTTGCTATACTTCCCATAAACATGTCTAATTTGCGAATTTAATTAGTACAACAATTTTGACTAATTAAATACCTAATGTCAAATGATAATTATGTGCGAGGGCCTAAATCTTAAGGGAGTTCAAACTATGTGGTTCCAGTTTCGTTGTTTGTAACCTTTTTTGTTTTACTAAAGGCAAGAAATTGAGGAAACCTATACTAGGGAATTCCAAAGTCCACAAAACCAGAGAAATCTTGACTTGTGCTTCAGAAATGACCAAAATCAGCCATCTCTATTAAATCAACCCATAGTAATACACATTTCCACGCTTAGAAAAAAAAAAAAAAACTACATAAACACATGTATATAAATATATATATTTATATAACCTCCTTTCCAGCCCGGAAAAAAAATGTACAACCTCATACGTGATAACTTACTTTTCTATGACTTTCTCTCGGAGGCAAGTTAAATAGTCTAGTACCAGTTTTTTTATTTTCTTTTTAATTTTTTGCTGGAAGATTTTCTAGCCAGTTCTATGATGAAATCGGAAAGAAAAAGAATGAGTTTTGAACATTAGATAAAATATTAATGCTTATTTTTGTTGAATAAAGTATAGTAGGGATTTTTTTTTATTCTCTATAATTAGTAGAGAATTCAATTTTGACAGTTAAAATTTCAATCTAATAATTATAAAAATAAATACAATTATTTAATTTATATCGAAATTTCTTCTAATGCATTTAATTATAGCTATTAAATTGAAATTTAAAAATCAAAATTAATTTCTATATCGATAAAGAATAAAAAAAAAAAATTCCTTTTGTATACTCGTTCCCCTGTATATGGTCTGAACTCATATTTAGAGACGGACAACATTATACGCACGCAGCTGTATATATAGGTTGCCAATCTAATATGTATTTTTTTTTACTTATGGGTATGTATTTTTTTTTAGCCGTTGGATCACCATTAGATGGTGATCAATGACTATAATGAAGTGCATGAAAAGACGTGTATCATTAATGCTCTTTCTTTCTCTTACTTTTTACAATAAAAAAATGTGCATTCTAAATTTTCAGTAGTCAAATTGATGCCTATGTATAGGTAAAAAAAAAAAATACTTACAGATTGGTGCCTATATATATATATGCAGTATAGTTAATTTCTCAAATATCACTTCTATACATATTTCTCAAAAAAAAAAAAAAAGAAAAAAACATAAACCGTATAATTTCTCCCCATTTTACATGAAGAAATTTATTACACATTTCACCGACCAAAAAAATAGAAAGGGCATGAGACGAATATGTTCTCATTTGACTTGGATTATGAAAAAAGTAAATAATGGTAATGACAGAGATTATAGTTATAATGGTGGTGGGTCAACATATAATTTTACCATGTTAGAAGTGGTCCCTTAAGTCACCTCATCACTAGATTTCCATAATATAAATATCACACGTATTAATCTTTTGGCAGTATGTATCTGATCTCAAATCTGACGACCCTAAAAATATATTGATTTAATCCGACAAAGTCAGTGGAATAGAAGCTCTGGGGAATGGAATAGAAACGGGATTTTCGGACTCTGAGAAACTTGTACCACTTAAATTAATATTAATCCTTAATTAACTATTTTAATTTGAGATCTTTGTGTTGGAAGCAATAAGTTCAGGTCCACCTAAGTTTCCAAATAACTATTCAAATCTTAAGACAAGTGATATGTACATATGTATAATACTTAAAGCCTTTGAAATTTTTCTTTGTCTTGATTCGCAGTGGATAGAGAAGAGACTTTTAGATTATTTGATATGATAACTGGAGGACTTAATTAAAAATGGACTCAAATCCCCATAAACTGCTGATTTAGGAGCTCATTGAGATTCCTTCATTTGGATTAAACAAAACAACAAATGGGACTATTTCATTTTCAGGTACAAATGATCATAAATAAGAGTTTCTCCTATAGCTTTCTTGACTTGAGGGTTTTAATTTCTTGGTAGTTGTAGTTGTGATCTTCTAAACTTAATAATTTGCCCAATATTATTACCTTCTTCTCTTAAACACACCGTCCTTAAAGTCACCAGAAAAGGCGGCTGATCCTTCGGAGCCAGACCCCTTCTCGGGAACCATATATTGCCCTTCAAATTTAGGGTTTCCCTTACACTCTCAAGTACTACTACTATTACTACTACTACATATTTTAGGGTTTTTCTTTGACAGCTTGAATATTAGCTCATGTCTTGTAAGATATTCAAACAAGTTTGTTCAGTACTACTTTCTCACTATTCTTGAGTTGAGATACTTTAACAAGAAGTTGTCTTAGGTTGATCCATTTGATAAAAAAGAAAAATACCCTTATCATAAATATTAGTTTTTAGCCTTCTCCTTTTTTCCTTTTAGGGTTTATAATAGACTGTTATAGATTATGGATCATGAGAGAAGTGAAGGAGATTATAAAGTGGAGGATGTGATGCTGCCGGGTTTTAGATTCCATCCAACTGATGAGGAGCTTGTTGGGTTTTATCTCAAGAGGAAGATTCAAGAGCGCCCTCTCTCGATTGAGCTCATTAAGCAACTTGACATCTATAAACATGATCCCTGGGATCTTCCTAGTAAGTCATACATATATATATATATATATCATCATCATCATCATCGTCATCTTTTATACATATACACGCACAGGCATATATATCAAATATTTCGGGTACTTTCCTTTGGTACTAATGGAAAACTGACAAGTTTTTTTGGCTCCAAAATTTACTTCTTTGGTATCATGCAGAGTTGGCGAGCACCGGAGAGAAAGAGTGGTATTTCTACTGCCCTAGGGACAGAAAATACAGGAACAGCGCTAGGCCCAACCGGGTTACAGGAGCTGGGTTTTGGAAGGCCACCGGAACTGACCGGCCTATTTACTCGTCGGAGGGCACCAAGTGCATTGGCTTGAAGAAGTCCCTTGTTTTCTACAAAGGCAGAGCTGCCAAGGGTGTCAAAACTGACTGGATGATGCATGAGTTTCGGCTACCTTCTCTTACCGATCACTCAGTTGTACCATCAAAGAGATTGGACAAAAGCTTCCCTGCTAATGTAAAGTGCATTAGTTTCAAATTCAAACAATCTTACTTTTACCTTTTTGGTGTAATATATTTTGTATCGTAATATTATAAACTTGGTTTTAACTATTTTCATGTGACTATGACTTGCAGGATTCTTGGGCAATATGTAGAATATTCAAGAAAACCAACTCTTCAGCTCAAAGAGCTCTCTCTCAATCTTGGGTCTCTCACTTACCAGATCAACCAAATAGCACTACTCAGTTTAGTTCTGAGACAAGCAATAGTATGTCAATCACTACAAAAACCAGTTCATCACAAACCCAGTTCTGTAATAGAACTATTGCTGCTATAAAGGATATACGGAACTCCTCTAACAATACCAGTAGCACTAGTATGATTTTCTCTCCTGTTGACTTTGCCTCCTATAAAGCCTATCAAAACGCCAATACTAGCATTTCTAGTGGAGACTTTTCCCCAGCTAGCTTCTTATTCTCATCCCCTACAGAAAATAATTTTTCTCCTTCCATGTTGCTAAACATGTCGTCTTCGGTGCTTGGAGATCATAATCATTTCAGTTCCAAGGCATCTCATCATGATCATGATCAGGGTGTCGATTTGTTCAGTGGAATATCACAGGACCAATGTAATAGCAATATTAATGGCTACTCAATGACTTTACCCTATGAGTTGCTTCAAGGGAATATTCTTGGCAATATTAGCAGTATTGGTACAAGTACAACAGATCAAGATCAGACGTGGGAGGCTGTTCGATCACTTGGATTTAATCCCTTCAGCAGTTTGCCGTTGCCGCCTTTGAACACGGCTATGGTAGATCCATGGAAGCCGAGCTTGCTATGGGACTCTTCGTCGCCATGTCCCACTGAGATGTCCACAAAGTTTACTAGTGGTAACAAATGCTATACTTAGTCAAAGTACAGTGCCATGCAAATGACCAGATTTCTTTTCTTTTCTTTTTTTTTTTTGAAATTTTATTTTGTAGCTTTTTGTTTAATTAGAATTAATGGTAGTTTAGCTAGCAAGTTCTTTTTGCAGAAAAGTTCTTTTATTTGTATAATCCATTTTGTAAGGCCACTGGGAAAAGTAGTGTGGCAAAGGGACAATAGAATGTGAACTCTGGTTTGAGCGAGTCTTTTTTGTTGGCTCGAAAATTATATATGTGCACGTTTATTGCATATGAAAACATTCAAACAAAACAAATGCAAGAGACAAATTAGGTTTCAGGGCCTTGCATAATAATTGATTTTCTTTTTATAAGATATAGGTCGGCTAAAACATACATAGATGTGAAACAGTGAAAAAGCGACTTCTAAATTAATTAAGGCTATGTCCGTTACCGAATTACATGTTTTCTGTACTTGGTTCTTAAATAAAATAAAATTTCCTTTATCTACATTTATTAATAGAATTAATTTTTACAAATTAAATAAGTAGTATGACTATTATCCCTGACTACCGAAAAAGAAAACTATTATCCATGATTATATTTAGTTATAGTTCTTTTTCTTTGAGTTATTATAATCAACTTATAATTGAGCGAAACTTCATGGCATAAATGAAGACTATATTAGAGTTTGGGGCTTACCGATAAATAAAAAAGGAAATCCAACTTTCTAAGAGATATTGGTTTTGGTAAACTCTCGAATACTTTGAGTAAAGGTGAGGCCTTTTTGGGCTTGGTTCATACTGATTTTCTCAAAGGGCATTGACTTATGTTCTAGAACGGAAAAAAAAAAAAGATTAAATACCTGTACAAACTAGAAACGAAAATACATCTTTCGGTCCACTAATTCCATGCTTCCGAATTAGCAGAATCAGCCACATATGCATTTCGTGAAGAGAGGTTGTTCCCCATTCATGGATATTCATACCAGAAAATTAAAAGAAAGCAATATCTTTGTTCTTAGGAATAGTTACAGATTGCAACAACAGAAGCAATTAGGGAAATTGATGCAAATAGCCTACTTTTAATATATTAGGACTTTTTAAACCGTTTTTTCAAAATGATTTATTTAGTCCAAATTTCTGACATTTTTAATTTATTTTGGAGAGATTTATTTAACTTTCCGAATGTTCCCGTCTATAAAAGGCTGCTTTTTCTTCTCACTTTTCCCCAACATGTTTCCTTCCTCTTCATTGATTTCTATTTTGGTAGCCCTCCCTCTCTCACTCTTGCATCGTCCCATTTGGTTGCATTAATTCTGAGAGAAAGAGGGGTGTGTGTGTATTTTTGGGTTCCTGGTCATTTACTTATTCTTACTATAGGTTTTTGGGCATTGAGTGTCATGACCGAAAATCTAAGACTGTGACTTTTTGTAATTTTAAATGAAAATAGTGATGAATAGTAGTTTCTAAAATTTTAGAAAAATTTAAGTACTTGAAATTTAAGTTCAGTCCTCAAAAGTAAGTAAATTACGAGATTGGACAAATTTAAAAATCATAATATCTACTAGTTTTAAATTTCCATAGTAAATTTTTCTTTTTAAGATGAGAGAAAATCCTTATTAACTAGTTTAAAAACTTTTATTAATTCATGAAGTTTAATAAAACAGTTCAAATTAAAACCCTAAGCCCAATGTTCAAATAATTTACATAAAATTATTTTGTTTTCTAAGTACTCGATTTAATAACAAAAATCAACTTCATACATCTACTCAGTAAATATATTACTATTAGCTAAATAAATTTAATTTAGGAAAGAGAAATTGTACCGAGTGTACCAATGAAGAGGATTGGAACTGCAAACATACTTGCCAAGCTACCAAAATAATTACCATAAAATAGGTAAACACCTGAAATGGGAGGAAGTAGGGGGTGAGCACGAGAATGATCAGCAGAAACTCAATCACCTTTTTGAGTGAATGCAATTTTATCAAACCTGCATGGTTAATACCTTTTCCAAAATCCATTTATAAACCAAATTTATAAAACAAGTGGTATCCAGAACAATCATATATTCAAAACCAAAGTCAAAAATCGCAAGATTGTACATATCATAAATCAACCCATCCCATGAGCTCACACCCTCACATCACGAATTAAAGTAACTCGTACTACGTGTACTAAGTACTTTCTGCCTGATATTTATCTCAGAAAATCGGAAGGACACTCATGTATCTAAGCTTACAGAATCAGAGGGGCAACTGAATGCCTACACCTACTGAATGGAAATAATCAGAAAAACCCCGCGTAGGTTTACGGGCTCCCACCGAAGGCGGGTGTACTAGTTCGCCTACTATAACAATACGATGCCTAAGATGTATCTCATGTGTGATCCTATGGTATGTACAATATATAACAAAATATACATAATAACCATACAATACATAATCAAACAATGCTACAAAATTCAACTTGGTATTATTCTGTGATTTATTATACATGGAAAACACACCGATGTTTTACCCCATAGTCATAATATAAAAATATGTATAAAATTTATACAGTCCAATCCCAGTATAGTCCAATAATTTTCAGCAATTTATCAGAATATCATTTATTCACGATTTTTCACAAAAATAGTTATAATGAAAATTTTCAAATTAAAACATATATAAAATCTGGTAATTGAATCTCTACCTTGATATAGTAGTTATGCTGAGCTAACAACGCTAGAAATATCCTCAATCGATCACCTGGTTGTTTAGACAGTTGTTCTCGGATCTCGTTACGTTTACTTAAAAAGTTGACTGTTCAAACGGAACCTTAGATTGAGAAACAGAGGTCACCACTGAATTCAGAACACCTAAAAATATTGGGTTAGACATAAATTTGTCGAAAACGGGTTTCGGCGCGGGACCGGCTCATGGCATGCAAAACGGTGCTATTTACGAGCTATTTTCTCAATTTTTGTGCCACTTCAGAAAATAGTGGTATTTTATATTGAAATTCATGTTCCGACCTCACTGAGTCCAAATTCGAAGTCAGGACTCAATTTTGAGGTCCCCGAGCATTAAATGGGCTAAAAAATCCGAAAATTATAAAAATACCACATTTAGAAAATAATTAGAAAAATACCATATTTTTATTTCGATAATTAACGATCTTCTGGTTACCATTTCAACACTTCAAAATCATGAGATTTTATGTTTCAATCTCTCTTTCACGTTGTAAAGTTTTCTCGGGATAAATAACTCAATTCCAAAATAATTACGAAAATACCACAAAAATTTAATATTATAAAATTACTATAGCAGTCAACTTCTCACTGGAGCGGAGTAAGAGGCCGAGAGTGTTCGGAAATGAAAGCTAGAGTCGAGACGAGTTCAACGGCGACGACGACGAGTTGATTGGACGTCGGAAGAGGAAACAACGGGTGATTTTTCGTTCCGGTGGCGGTGAATTCGGATCGCTTTTTCTCCGGGCGAGGGGAAGCGAAACTAGACGACGGTACTAGGCGCTGCTTCGTCAGTGTCTTACAGTCACGATAGGCAGGCGCGTCGGGCAGGGCGGCGGCTGGAGGAGCGACAAATAAACAGTAACCGAGGGTGTGCTTGGGAGGGTCTCGGTGAAGAAGAAGAAGAATCTGGGAGATTTATTTGTAATTTTTGAAACTGTAGATAGTGGGACACGTGGTGTAATCTGGTTTGACTGAAAAAAGTTTCTGAAATTTCACTTTGGCCACAAATTTTAAAAAGATTTTTTCACTTTAGTCCATCCTTAATGACACTTTTTTTGTCGATTTGTAATTTCTTTTTCACTTTTGACCCAAATACACCTAGACTTTATTTTGTCTAGATTCAATACTAATAATTTAATTTTAAAAAAATTTCATATTTTTATTTAATTAATCCAAAAATATAGAATTACTAAAATATTCTTGAATTAAAATTACTTAATTACTCTTATAAAAATTTAGAATTTTACATAGAGGATGGTAAAAATAATTTGATATAGATCTATTAGTTACCAAATATATGTTAACGTAATAGACCCAAATCTAATTGTGACCATTTATCACAAATTTGTGACATGAAGAGATAGCATATCATAAAATCTCTCTCTCTCTACCATAGTTCTATATTCTCTCTATGTCAACTCTGTCTACTATAACTTCGGCCACTTTAGCTCTATACAATGTTTCAGTCTCTCGCTCTTACTCTCGCATCGTCTCATTTGTTCACATTGATTTTACGAAGAAGAGGTATGTGCTTTTTATTTTTTTTTTCCCGATCACTTATTTGTTCTTACTAGAGATTACTGGATATGGAAAATAGTAGAAGTAATTGTGTATAGATTTGTTAATTACCAGATCTGGTCAGATCTATATCGATATAATGGACTTAGATTTGATTGTAATTTTTTGTCACAAATTTGTGACACGAAGTTATAGTACATCATAATTTGATATTTATGTTTGCTTTAGAAAAAGCCAATGTATATAAGTTTATTTTAATTAAAAAAAAAAGAACATTGAGTATGTGTAATACAAAGTATGTAAGTTTTGTGAAAAAAAGTCACATTATTATGATTGATAGTCAATATTTGATTTGTATTTTTTTGTTTGCATCTTTATGATCATTGTGAGTTCCTGTCATATAATATATTGGGTAGTTACTTTATGGAAGATATAGTAGAAATAACTGAATATGGACTTGTTAGTTACCAAATTTATGTCGATATAATGTTCCAAGATCTACTGTAACCATTTGTCACAAATTTGTGATGCAAAGACACAATAGTTTGATATTTACGTTTACTTTAGAAGAAGTCATGCATGTAAATTAATTTTAATGAAATAAGGATGTAGAGTATGTGTGATGTAGAGTATTTTTGTTACAAGTAGTCACATTATTGTAACTGATAGTCAATATTTGATTTGCTTTTTTATGAATATTGTGAGTTCTTGTCACATAATATATTGGGCAGTTGCTGATCCGTGTTAACTTTCTAAATTTTATGTTTTGCAGACATGGACAATGTTGTTATTTTTCCGAATTATAATAGTAATTAGGACCACAATAACTATCATGAGACGGAATCTACGGGTATTTTGGTTTCAATCTCGGATGAGATAAAAGGAATAAAAATAAAAGAATATCACCAAATGATGATGAGACTCCTAGACAAAAATGCTCACGTTGTAGACGTTGTAGATGAACAATCTGTGATTGGTTATTGTGACAAAGAATCAGACGAACACATAATCAGACAATTTGTGATATAACATCATATATTTTGTGATAGTTATATGTTAATAACGAAACTAATGGATTACCATTGCTGCATTATATTATCCTAATTACATATACCCAACTTTCTAGTTTATGATCAATTTTTATTAAATATATCCATCTTGCTTGAAATATATATTACATATTTTAATATGACTTAGAGTCATATATTTGTAATAGGTGGTAATAATGATAGTTCAAACTCATAGAGAACGTGCTTCAAATAAGATACTTCGATACAAATATGTGACGAGTTGTAATATTAATTCATACATGATTTTGTTGTAAATTTTTTGTATCTTAGTTTATATATACTTAAGTTTCTAATTTATGATCAAATTTTATAAAATATATCTAGTTTGCCTGAGATATTATAAGTTAGAGTCATATATGTTTCAATTATGACACCTCATCACAAATATATGATAAACTGTAACAAATGATAGTCAAATAACCTATGTAATTAATATTACTTTCTTACCTGAATAGTTGACTATTTTAATTGAAAAGAGAAGAGAGTGTAGTTAGAGTTTGGTGTAATGGGTCAGTAGTGGTGTTTACTGTTTCAAATTTTTTTTACAAAAATATAATATAATAAAGTATTTTTATGATAGGCGATCACAAAAAATAACTAAAGATGGTTTCGTAGTAAATGCTGACAGTGGAGGAAATGTTGGAGGTTCTTTGAGCAGTTTTGTAATGATTTTAGACGTTTTTATGATGTTCTTTGACGAGTTTGGAGTTGTCTTTGATAGTCGTAATAAGGTTTGGACAGTTTTTGCGATGGAGCTCTTCTTTTTGGTCAAAAAGAGGGAAGTGTACTATGTACTTGGAGTTTGCAATAATGAGTGGTTGAAGTGTAATGGGTTTATAATTTTCAAAATTTTTATTAAAAAAAATAATAATATATAAACATCTGAAAACTCTACTAAAAGGGCATTTTAGATTTTAACTTTCTAAATTGGTCTAAAATAATCATTTTAAAAAGACAGGTTAAAAAGTCTTAGTGCAACTGCCAAAAAATGGATTATTTGCGTCAATTTCCCAAGCAATTATGCCGATAACTAAGTTGGAAATGAACTATCCTCAGCTCCCACTATCGTACATTTGTTTCCAATTAAACTTGTTTAATCTCCTATTTAACTATTAACATATCAACCTAACAGCTGATGAACATAATAATATGTCACACATGGTTTGTATTTAAACATAAAAATGGTATGTAGAGTTTATTAGTTCCTGAATCTTTCAACTATGGTTTGTCACAAACATAAAAATTTGTGACACGAAGTTATAGGACATCATAATTTTATGTTTGTTTTAGAAAAAGCCAATGTATCTAAGTTTATTTTAATAAAAAAAAAAGAACATTGAATATGTGTGATACAAAGTATGTAAGTTTTGTGACCAAAAGTCACATTATTATGACTGATAATCAATATTTGATTTGTATTTTTTTTTTTGCATCTTTATGATCATTGTGAGTTCCTATCATATAATATATTGGGTAGTTGTTTTATGGAAGATATAGTAGAAATAACTGAATATGGATCTGTTAGTTACCAAATCTATGTCGATGTAATGATCGATCTATTGTAACCATTTGTCACAAATTTGTGATGCAAAGATACAATAGTTTGATATTTACGTTTGCTTTAGAAGAAGTCAGTGTATGTAAATTAATTTTAATAAAACAAAGACGTAGAGTATGTGTGAAATTGAGTATTTTTGTGACAGATAGTTACATTACTGTGACTGATAGTCAATATTTGATTTGTTTTTTTATGAACATTGTGAGTTCTTGTCACATAATATCTTGGGTAGTTGCTGATCCGTGTTAACTTTCTAAATTTTATGTTTTGTAGACATGGACAATGTTGTTGTTTTCCTGAATTAAAATGGTAACTAAGACCACAATAATTATCATGAGATGGAGTCTAGGTTATTTTGGTTTCAATCTCGGATGAGATAAAAGGACTAAGAATTAAAGAATATCATCAAATGATGATGAGACTCCTAGACAAAAATGCTCACGTTGTAGATGAATAATCTGTGATTGGTTATTGTGACAAAGAATCAGACGAACACATAATCAGACAATTTGTGATGTAACATCATATATTTTATGATAATCATGTGTTAATAACGAAACTAATGGATTACCATTGCTGTATTTTATTATCCCAAGTTTCTAGTTTATGATCAACTTTTATTAAATATATCCATCTTGCTTGAGATATATATTACATATTTAAATATGACTTAGAGTCGTATATTTGTAATAGATGTTAATAATGACAATTCAAAATTATAAAGAACATACTTCAAATAAGATACCTCGACACAAATATACGACGAGTTGTAATATTAATTCTTTCATGATTTCGTTGTTGCATTTTTTTTTTTATCTCAGTTTATATGTATTTAAGTTTCCAACCTAACAGCTAATGAACATAATAATATGTCACACATGGTTTGTATTTAAACATAAAAAATGGTATGTAGAGTTTATTAGTCCCTGAATCTTTCAACGAGGGGAAAAAACAAACCGCCCTTTGTTGTAGAATGAGACGAAGTAAAGTTCAAACAGGATTCCAAATCTGGTAATAGACCTACCCTATGCAAGAGGTCTCTGTATTTTGTGAATATCGGTTACGGTTTGAACAAGAGAAAATTAAAACAACTCATTAGGTATTACACAAAACAATCCACGGACAAAGATGAAGTCAATTCCACCAACAAAAGATTAATTAATAGCAGAGTGGATTTTCGACAAATGAACTAGTTGAATATCATAGTCAAAACCAGCCGAAGCAAAATGTGAAACCAAATTGGAATGCATAAAGGACTTTCCTAACAGTTCACTATCGTCATACATCCAATATTACACCATCATGATTTATCTAGCTCTTTGAGGCCTGCTTTTCCTTGGCCTTCTGAATCTTCAGCACCTTCTTCACAATTTTTTGCTCTTCCACCAAAAAGGCTCGGATGATCCTGTGAATTTGTGAAACAGCATTAGATAAAAAGGCGAGGTAATCATCCAAACCGAACAGGCAAAGTAGAAAACCAGGCATTTCTATAGTCATTCAAGAACAAACCTTTCCCTGACAGCACTTCCAGACAGCACTCCGCCATAAGCACGGTTAACAGTCCTACGGTTCCTAGACAATCTAGACCTCTTGTACTCAGCAGGTCTCAAGTGAGGAATCTGCACAAACATATCCAAAGTTTGTATCAAGGATGAAGAGGAAAGTAAACTATTACTCTACTGTAATAATGAGGACTAAGTTCCCCCACAACTTGCTAGAGTACTCCTTTCTTTTGAGAATGTTGTTGAATTAAGCCCATGTTTGTCAGAAACAAGGACCAGACTACAGTAAAAAAAAAACTAATACATGAAACTATCCCCATAACAGTACTTCAAGGAGAACTTTTATACTAAATCTAAACTTGTTGAATATATTACGCATCCATTGAATGATTTGCATCAACTGATAATAATAATTTTAAACCAATTTTTGTAGACTCCCCTTACCACATATCACTACTTAACTAATTGCTAACATAATTTTGTTTTCAATCAAAAGTGTGCAAAATTAAAAATTCAAGGACAAGATTCCTCTGCAGCTCATTAGAGTATTCTTTTTCCAGAATTAAGTGAAACTAAAACAGAATTAAAAAAAGGACCACAGTAAGAAAAAAGTACCACAAAAATTGGACCGCAAAGGATTATAATAGAGCATTTTATACTCGATCAAAACTCATCGAAATATGATTAGCGTTCAACAGAACCAGATTCATCTGCAAAAGCTAATACTAACGATTTAAATCAATCTTGATATACACTCAACTAACCTAGGCACGTACGTATACCTCTACTCTCCAACTTGGCATTGTATCATACATAAATATACACACACACGATTTCATTTCGAAGTGTGCAAAATCAAAAATTTCAAATCTGCATATTGATCAGCTAAGTAGGCTAACTGGTGCTAACTATGTAGTTAAAGCAGCCAAATAACACATTTTTAAAAAAATGTATGATTAGAAAAAAACAGAGCAGCATTGCATCTAAGGTCCCATTATGGAAAAGAAAAAAAAAATTGAAATAGAAAAAAAAAAAAAAGCATACCCCTTGAATTCTCTTGCCAGTAACGGGGCACTTAGGTCCACTAGCTCTCTTCTTAGTGCTCTGATACACAAGCTTTCCTCCTAACAACACAAACAAAAATCAAAAATCAAAAACCAAAACTAATCACATTTTTTTGCATATGCATATACTTTTCAGTAAAACCCAGAAAATAAAAAAAGAAATAATAATCTAAAAGATCAACAAACAATAGGAATAGTTACAAATACATAAACATATACATATATAGATATATAGATTATATGAACTGAATGTGTGTGTAAATAGATGTATAATATTACCAGGGGTTTTGACTATTCTGTGCTGGTTAGATTTGGTGGCATAGCTATGCCGCTTGCGGTACGTGAGACGCTGCACCATCTTCTTCAGCTGGTCTGGGCTTTTCTCCCTCTTTCCTCCTAGGGTTTTAAACGAGGCGAGCAGGGGAGGCTTTTACATACATATATGACTGCTAATCAAAGAAAATGGAATTTTGGAGTGTGTTTGATGCCCTAGATCCGAGGGCTGTGAGTGCATCTTGACCTACTTCCATTCTTGCCATATTTTGCGTGGACCCAGCGGCCCAGATTTTCATATATCTGGCCCGGACTTGGGTAACTTAGTTTAGGCCCAATGAAGCCCAAAGATTTTCGTGAGAAATTAGGGAGTTTGACAGTAATAGTAGAAATTTGGACTAAAATGATTTTTTTAGCATTTTATTTTGGGTACTTGACCCAGGTGAAAATTTTTCTGCATTTTATTTTGAGTACTTGACCCAGGTGAAAAATTTTCTATTGAAATGCGGGGTACAAAATTAACAAGTAAATTAATATGTATTAAAGTCATTCTAAGTTTTTTCCTTTTAAATTATTTTCCTTCTCCTTTTAAATCATTAGACTAATTTTTAATTATTCAACTTTAAGTTTAAAATGGTACTTTGGTAAATTAAATTATTAAAATTTTTGTTTGATCCATAGATGAAATAAATTTGTTAGGAACTTAAATATGGATATCTACGTTGATAATAATCAAATCATATATAAATTTTTAATAGTTAAATTTTAATATTGTAAGATATAAAAAATGATACTATTCTGTTTTTTTTTTCTTTTCTTTTAAAAGAAGATGAAAGGTCTTTTAGAAATATGGCCAAATTTTGAGTTAAATTTAAGCAAATATCCCTTTGTTAAATGTTATAGCAAAATATCTGATATATATATATGTTTATATACCAAATATAAAATTTTATATGCGAAATATATTTCATTACAATAACTAAAATTGGTAGATATATTTATTTACTAAGTATAAAAATATATGTACTTAGATATTTAGTTATAAAATTTTAAAAATAGACTTTTACTTAATCAAATTTTAAATATTGATTTTCATCTAAATATATTATGATTGAAAAGCTATTATTGGACTTTGGAACTATGTTTCTTACCATTACCTACCTCTCTCACGTGCTTTTTTATTTCTTATCTACATAATAAAAATTTTCTTAGGTTTTTAGCAAAAATATTACCCTTGTCTACTATGGCCATTGGCAAATGTAAAAGACTTAATAAGTATACTTCAGACTTGTGCTCCAAGGCCAGATTTATGCACTTTTTTTCCTCAGCCTTTATAATATTTTAATCTTTCTTTTTTCTCACATTAATTAAGAACCTTATCTCTTACCAGCCCGTCCAACGAGTCAATTGACCAAAGGGCATTTACAAACCGAATACCGTAATAATTTAATAACAATGCAAGAAAAGTCTACACATCAACTCGATATAAAGGCATCACAACGCAGTTGAACAAAGCATTAACACCAATTCAAATTTCATAGAGAGAGATTCAGAGAAATGGGGGAAAAGAATAGTGGTGAGGTTGTACTAATTGGGACATGGCAGAGTGGTTACTGCAAGAGAGTTGAGTTAGCCCTTAAAATTAAGGGCATACCCTTTGAGTTCGTAGAGGAAGATCTATCAAACAAGAGCGAGTTGCTCCTTCACAACAACCCTGTCCATAAGAAGGTACCCGTCCTTGTCCACAAAGGGAAGGCCATATTAGAGTCACTTGTTATCCTTGAATACATCGATGAGCACTGGAAAAACTCCCCTAAACTCTTGCCGGATGATCCTTACCAGAGAGCCAAAGTTCGCTTTTGGGCACACTTTTACGATCAAAAGGTTGGTACCTAGTAATCTCCACGTCAAATATCTAGGTTCCGAATTTTGTGTACAGTGAGAGTTTTATGTACCGTTGTATGGGAAAAAAAACCAAAAGTGAGACCAATTGCATTAAATTCCACACGATTACGTGACAACTTTGATGCATTGCTATATGAGTGGTGATTACTAAACTATGTTAAATATTTTGCATTTCTGTATTTAAACTGTCAGATTTAACTACTTTTTAATCATGGCATGCATGATTCGATTTGATATTTTGACACAAATAAGTGGTAAGCTCCTAACGTTATACTAAATTTACTCTAAATAATGTCCTTAGATAGTTGAACTAAATGAACTGGTTCCCTTTTATTTTATTGGTAGATCATGGTAGCAATCTTGCCCATCGTCATATCCAGTGGCAAAGACCAAGAGAAAGCGATTGAAGACATGAACGAGTCGCTGAGGGTGTTCGAAGATGGAATCAAGAAAGATTTTCCGGGAAAATTTCCCTTCAATGATCAGAATCTGGGGCTTCTCGACGTCATTGTAGGCACTAGTATTTGCAACTACCAAGCCCTTAATGAGGCAGTGACAGAGGTTGTGAGCCCTGAAAAGACTCCAACAGAGTTGCTTTCATGGTTGAATGCACTTAAAGAACACCCTCTGGTCAAGGATACTCTCCCACCTCATGACAAATTAGTCAATAAGCTGAGGAAAAAGCTTTTCCAATCTCGTATAGTTTGACTCTCGACAATGACTCGAGATTTTTATTGCTATATGTAATAACATACTATTTGTATTATCACTTTCTAATTTATGAAGCTATTTACCAAGTTTTAGTGTTACTAATAGGCTGTGAGGGTTATGATAAAAATTATGGTCATGTTCATTTACTTTCGAAAATTAATAATACGATGAAAATATACATGTTGAGATTACTTATGAAATGTTCTTTTAATGGATAATTTTGTAATGGTATCTACTAATATGATGTTAAAGCACAAGTAAATTGATAAATTGACACTAATATCTAATTGAAGCACACTCCTAAGGTATGAATCAAACAAATTAGACAGCCCCAAGGATATTGAGGCAATAGTCGATTTGGATCGTAGTCGGAACTAAGGATGTTCTGCCAACTTGGGTTTCAGTCCAAGCACAAAGGGAAAACAAAAATGTTCGAAATTTTCTCAAATCTGAATGAGTGGACGATCACATTGTTTCTGTCTCTCTGTTTGTCATGTTTGAAAAAAAAAAAAAAAGAATTTTTCATTTTGCATATTAGTTAAGTCGTTTCTTTATAAATTTTACCTTATTATCACATTCTAATATGACCATCGACACAATAAAAACTATTAGAGTCTAAAGTAGCTATGAAATTCTTCTCCAATTCTTGAGGTCCTCTTTGTAATTAGGACTTCTTTTACTAAGTATACTACACGATTATTATTCTTGTGCAACAATCCTGTTTGGCTATTTTCATATTTAATTTTTAATCATGTCTTTTTGTGTTCCAAGTTCTATGAAATTTTTTGTTTACTTGGACGCAAATGTTTTATAAAAAAAATTACATATTACTACTAACAGGGGGAATTTTTTTTTTTAATTCTTGTTTAATTTTTAGTGGTTTAGTCCAAATATATTTGGCAATGGGCCATTGTGGATCAACTCCCTCCCATCTTACCGACACATTTTCAATTTTTCTTTTCCGTCGTTTTGGTCAACAAAGATTTTTCTTTGCTGATTATTATTCTTGTTTCCAAGCTTTGTGTTCAAGAGTTTTATCTTAGTCTATTATAGGCATTGACAAATGTAAAAGATTTAACAAGTAGCTTTCAGACTTGTTGTCCAAGCCTAAATTCCTGCTTTCTCTCTCTTCTCAATCTTTATGATTCTGAATCTATCTTTTTCTACTCTTAATTTAGAATCTTAGCTCTTACCAATCTGACCATTGTTGACAAAAGGGCATTGACTTACCAAACACAGCAACTCTATACAGTCTCTATAAAGGCATCAATCACAATGCAATTGAATGCATCAATGCCAATTCATATTTCATAGAGATAGAAGCCTAGAAATGGAGGGAAAGCAAAGTGAAGTTGTACTAACTGGGACATGGGGTAGTTCCTACTGCAAGAGAGTTGAGTTGGCCCTTAAACTTAAGGGCATACCTTACGAGTACGTAGAGGAAGATCTAGCAAACAAGAGTGAGTTGCTCCTTCACCACAACCCTGTCCATAAGAAAGTGTCTGACCTTGTCCACAAAGGGAAGGCCATAGTAGAGTTGCTTGTTGTCCTTGAATACATCGATGATCACTGGAACAACTCCCCTAAACTCTTGCCCATTGATCCTTACCGGAGATCCAAATTTCGCTTTTGGGCTAACTTTTATGATCAAAGGGTAGGTATCTCGGAAATCTCTGTGCTAAATAGCACTAGAGAATTTCGTGGAAGGGTGACGAAATGTTGTACCTTTGATAAGCGTTTTCTATCAAATGAGCTAGGACTAACATAGTGACAACTTAGAAGCGCTGCCACATGAGTAGTTATTGCTACACTTTTTAATGCTCTACATTTTCATTTCTAAATAGCTAGATATTAATAAGATGATCATACTTAAGTACTAGTTAATTTTGACATGATTTTCATTTGATCTAAGTGGTAGGCTCCCAATTTGATGTTAATATTGAGTCAAACATAATTTGTTCTTAGATAGTCAAACTTAATGAACTCTTTCCGTCTCAATTGACAGACCAAGGAGGGAACTTCGAGCATCATCATGTCCAAAGGCGAGGCACAAGAGAAAGCGATTGAGGACATGATCGAGTTAAGTATTGCTACTTTTGTCAATTATGGTGGCTTATGTTTTAAATAAAAAAAAATGGGGTAAGAGAATTCAGTGGAGTAGGCCTGAATATATTTAATGCATGTATGGCTAAAGTTCACAATTGTGGCTTAATGGTGGAGTATGCACCGACCGGTGCCTACAATTGTTGAATAAAGGGAAGAAGGGAGAGGGGAGCTTCTGCTATAAATACCTCTCTCTATATCCCTATTTATCATCCCATTCAAAATATTTTCTTCTCCTCTTAAGAGAGAGTTCAACCTAGGAATTTCTTTTAGTGTTCAACTTTAGTTTTCTCCTAATTTATTTAGAGAGAACATTTTCTCCTATTTCAAGAGAGAGAGATTCATTTATTCTCTCCTTGTATTCAGAGAAAAGTGAGTTGTAATCTCCTTTTCATAGTGAATTTCTTTACAGGCTTGTCCGTGTACGTAGCCTAAATTAGGTGAACCACGATAAATCTTTGGTGCCTTATCTTTTTCATTTCACCCGAATTTTCTCAAGTCGAATTTTAGCTGTGTGTTGTCACTTCCGCAAAGCCGATTTCCTAACATTACTGAGGGTGTTTGAAGATGGAATCAAGAAAGATTTCTTGGAAAATTGCCCTTCGACGATCAAAATTTGGAGCTTCTCGACATCATTGTAAGCACAAATGCTTGCAACTACCAAGCATTTAATGAGGCAGTGGCAGTGGTTATGAGCCTCGAAAAGACTCCACCAGAGTTCTTCTCGTGGGTGAATGCTCTCAAAGGACAACCTTTGATCAAGGACACTCTCCCACCTCATGACAAGTTGGTTGCCAAAATGAAAAGAAAGTTTATCCAATCTATTTAAGTTTGATTTTTCACCATGACCAATGATTTTAGTCACTATGAATAAATGATCTATCATTTATTGCAGAATTGTCTAACTCAATGGGAATCTTTACATAATGTATGTTTGAATAAGTTGTGAGTTGTTAGGTTTGTAATAAAACATATATTGATGTTGAAGTTCGTTTACTCTGTTTGAAAATGAATGATGTATGTTGGACATTTTTGCTTACCCAGTTTGCCCAGATAAAACAACGGACCATTTGCAAAAGAGCCTCCTTTATAGGATTCATTTAGAAATTAGTCTATTTCATTATTATTATTGTGTTCATGGTAATTTTTAATTTCTGAAAATGTGTGATTACTTACTTATTACTCAAAAATTAAAAGAGCATAACTGAGCATAAAACTTAGAGATAAATAAGTGTATATATACAGTAGGTTGTTAAGTTTGTTAGATAGAGAAATATATATATATATATATATATATATATATATATATATATATATATAAAATAATAAAAAGCTGATAATTTAAAGATCTAAAATAAAAACGGACTAGTTAACTGGATTCTTAGATATTAAAGTATAAATGACTAAGATTAAAAGTACTGAAACTTAAATAATGGAAAGTAAATGAGCTGAAACTTAAATATAACTGAAAGTAAAGTTATTAAAATATAAATGTTGAAGATAAAGAGCTGTAATGTAAAATAGACCAGTTAATTAGAATAAGCTTATACTGAAAAATAACGAACTGAAAGTAAGATACGAAAATATAAAATACCAGAAAACAGAAGATGCTACCTTAGTGCAAAAACTATCATGAACATGAGATTGGGGACTTGAATAGCTCAACCATTATAGAGTTTTTTAGATGAGATGCTAATATATGCATGAAAGAAAGAATTGATGATGATTTATTGTTTGAAATATAGCTTGGTTACATACTGACCAAGCCTTGATCATGCATGCATATGAGCATAAGTACATAAAATATGAAGTAGTATCCTTTAATGATCAAATTAAAGATCTTCACTTCATATTCCTTGTGATGTAGAAAAGTGGAGATGAATGATCAACCACTTTATGTATATAAACTAATATTTATCAGGTATAAACTAGTACAAAACCTTATAAAAAAACTAGTACAAAACCTTATAAAATAGATACAGTACCTAGATAATAAATATAAGATAAGGTATAAATAAAAAACAAAGATTAAGAGCTGAGATATATGATAAACAAGACAAAGATCAGCAACTGTTTACATAGAAATAACAGCTGATCATGTATGCAAAGACACCAAAGACCACTTTCTAATAGGAGAATGTAGTCAAACTAGTGATCTTAGATTGGGAATATGATTTAGAATGATATGTAAGAAGTTAGGAGATATTTTGTATTTATTGAGTAGAGTAGAATGCAAAAAAAATGAGAATTTCAGCTATTGCAGTGGCTAGAAATGTTATAACTAAGTGAAAGAGAGAGATAGTGATTATCTATGAATGTTTGTATATGAAAGAATTGTTGTCTCTTGCCTGATAGTGAAAGAGCTACTCCTATTTATAAGGAGCTGAAACTTGGAAGCTAAAAAGTTAGTAGGAGATAAGGCTGCCAAGTGGTAGAAATAACTTTTTCTTGTCTCTTAGAATCTAGTTCCAATCATAGTTTTAGTGAAAGACAATGATTAGATAACGTAGAAGTGCTAAGAAATAGCCTAGAGTTTATTAAATTACCTTAAGAAATATCCTAGAAGCTGATTCTTCCGCAGTTTCACTCATAATAACAAAAATAAACTAGAAACTATCTAGTTTAGGGGTTATTTACTAGAGAATAAGCATGTTACTTAGTTAGAAAAGTTCTACAAGTAACAATGGCTGGTATTCCTTGATTTGATGCATATAACTCACATTCTCATTCTCCTAAAAGGGTTTAGGGTATATGGTAAGGATACCCTAGTTTAGTTAGAATCCGTAACTCCTAAAATAACATTACTATACTTTTTTTCTCTTTGTTTTTACTCTATTTTCTTTCTTAATCATTGTCAAACTTAATCTATCATTGATCAAAATTTAATAAAAACTATTCTAATCAAATTTAGGGATTTACTCCAAAACATTAAGTTTCGTAAGTGATAAGGAATGTGATCATTCCTCAATACTCACTTTTTTTCTTTCTATAAATAGAACCTCAAACTAGTTCATTCTTCAAACCATGTCTCTATATTTCATAAATATGAGGTTTATACTAGTTTTCATTCCATTATCTCCTCTTGATTCTCCTTATTCTTTTCCAATGAGTCATTTTGTCAATAAAAGCTTTCTCAATTCCTTTATTTCATTCAATGATACTCATATAATAGACGTAGATAGTACAAACGACTCTAGGGATCAGTTCATGACCGATCTTCCCTCTATGTCTGAGATTGAGAGAAATTCTAATACTATTTTAGAGTTATTTGGTCATATAACCTCTTTGGACAAGCAACTTATCACTCTTTAAAATAAAACTAAGGAGGAGATAGCCTTCCATAAAAGTCACATCATGGCTCTTCAGTCCTACTTTGAAAACACCTCAAAATATATTGCTGACATAGAGAATTTTATTAGTAACAAGATTGCTAGGTTGGACGCTAATTTGATCAATATTCAAACAAACTTATAGGTAGCCTATCAGGAAATTTCTAGATGGAAATATTTGTATTTAGACCTAAAGGATAGTGTGATGACAATTCTGGTCTATACTCAGCCTTTTGAACCATCATCCTCCACTGGTTACTTTCCTTGTCGAAATGGGTCTCAGATGAATTCACCAGGGTTCCATCTTGGTAGAGGTTCAAAGTTCAACTGCCTTTGACGTTGTTGGGATCAAAGGGAAGGCAAAGTCCTGTCTGACTTCTAAATACAGCTTAAGTTTCTGGAATGCTGTTAGTTTCTAAGTGTGTTTATGTGTAGCTTAGGCTTTGTATAGTGCATGTGTAAAGTATCTTATGTAAATGCACTTAGATAGGACAATTTAGGAGAGATAGTACTAACTATACTCTCCACTATGTAATATAAAACTTTTTCTTATAAAATAAAACAAAGCCACTTTATCTAAGTGTTAAATGGTCTTATTTTGTTTCAAAGAATACTTCTTCTAACAAATGTGATCTTTCTACAAAAAATTTTGTCTAAAATTCAAGCCACCAAAGAATTATACTTTTCTTAAAAGCTTTTAAAAAAGTAGATAATATTTAGATATCATAGATCACATATATCATACTAATTAGATCATGAAATCAAGAGTCACTAATCATGTCACCACAAAACTAAGATAAAATTGCATAACTAAACTTGCATGTATCACCAAGTAAGTATTTTTGTAGCAATTATGACAGGATATACCATTTGTTTCTCACAAATTGCATGTTCATCTATTTTTATATTCTGATTGGTGTAAGAAATACTTTTAAAAAATAGAATAATAGTATAGAAATTCAAGTAATCATGCATCATATTCTCTGAGTACACTTTTTATTGTCTGAAGCATGTAGATCAATAATTGAACTTAAGCATATACATTTGTGTAATTCTATTTAAGTCAACTAGTCAATAAAATTATGTTTATCTCAAAAAAAAAGTTTTATCTCTAATTATGGGCATGCAAGCAATTTAGGAGTATGCATGCTAGAATCATCATTGTGTTTAACACATGTCATGGCTACAAAATAAGTGTTGCACCAGATCAACAAGTCTGCATACATTTACTTCATGCATTTTATCAAAGTTTCATGATTTTCACTCTATCTTTCTCAAAGTAGCAGTACATGATTTCATATGCATGCAATTTTTAGGCTTTATGCACATCATTATTTTTGTAAACAGTTCTATCACAGCTATCAAGAGTATGAAACAGTGACTAAAAGATGTATTCTAGAAAATTTGAAGTACAAAATGGTATTTATCACATATAATAGTCTAAATAAGGCATTCATAATATAGTGCTAGTATATGGTTATCTGTTGGTCCAAACAGTAACTAAATGGGATCAGATTTAACCAGCCTAAAACTCATGTCACTTTTAGTTTAACTAGCGCAATATTCATGTCACACTTTGCTATTGATAGAATAAATTAACTTAATATACTACTACTTCTAGTATAAGTACTCGTCTCTTTTCTAGTGCCAACATGGGAATCTATTCCCACTTTTGACGTAAAATATTTAAATAAAGTAATACTGCATATGGGGGAACCGTTTACCTCAGGAATGACTGTTATTTAGTCAACTTTCCATGCCAAAAAATGGCCATGTAGGGGTTCGAGTAGAGATAAAAATAGAATTGGCTGTTTACCCTTTCCTTCTTTTAACCATGCACATAACTCAATAAAATAATGAAAATTATTGAACTATTCTATGATAACCTTCATTTTAATATATACTTTATATGGCATATCAAAAGGATTATTTTTAAAACATACTTATACTTTAGAAAACTGTATTTAGGAAAGAACTATTTTCCATAAAATACCTTTAAAAGAATAACAACACGTTATAAACCAAGATTACACATGACAAGCTTATGCACAGTTCATACATGTATATAAAGTAAGAAAATATTAAAAATTAGATATAGGATATATCTAAAGTATTATTCGCAATAATAATTAAGAAAATAAATTAAACAAGGAGTAAATTTAAGAAACCGATCCCTTTTTAAAATAAGATAAAATCAATTCAATTAAAATAGATAAATTTGCTAAATTTACTCCAAGAAAAATTTGCTAAAATCAATTCAATTGCTTCGAATAAGATTAGACTTATGCCTGTATGACTTTCTTAGGGTTTTGATTATTTTCAGAGAGTTTTTAAAAGTATAGTTACTTTTCTCAACTGTTACCCTCTTTCTCGGTCATAGGATTTCTTTGGCCTTCTAAACTCTATCTATTCCTCTTCTAAAAATATCGATAATCTTATGGCTATAAGTATCTGGTAAGAGGCAGAGCCTCAATACCTTAAATCTCTTCATGTAAAACTCGTAAGCCTAGCCTACTTCCAAGAATCTAAGACCAATTGTTTATGATTTCTATGCCTTTTAATTCTGAATTTCTCCTATTATCAAAAATAGTTTTCTATGATCCTTGGATGTCACTCAAAGCTGTAGATGGTTTCTCTTTCAAATAAAGTACTCTAATTTCCTCGACAAGAGCTTATCATTAGCTGCTAAAGGATCTATTATGTAGAGTTATTCTCACACATGAGTTTTTAATATTCACTCTATATATATACGCCATGGATTCCTTGGAATCCTGGTATCAGGGACTCTAATTAGGGGAGTTATTTTTTTCAACTTGGGGATTTCTTCTCACGAACGTGCCTTAGGGCACGTTTGTGATAGCTACTTCCCCTCTTCCTTTTTTAGGGATAGGAAAGTTGCCAACTAGTCCTCTTTTAGACTTAGTTCTGATCGACTACTTTTATGTCTATTCATTTTTTGCTCTTCTATCTATTTTCAAGTCAAATAAATCATCTTGATGTAATCTTCTATATTATCAATAAAAATTGCACCATAAGAACTTTTATTTTCTTTAATTTTACTTATATGCTTGGTATAATTTTTATGTTGTTCTTAGCACTAAGGAATCCCAACAAAAATTGGGTTCAAAACCCTTAAGAGATGATTGATTTGTTCTTAAGAAAACTTGGTAAAAGATTACTGCCTAAGTAAAATCCGAGGCACTAATATATTAAGATGGGGACTTAAGTATGACTAGAACTTGTATTCTTCTAGAACTTAACACAAGTAATATTCTGGACTTAATGATGACCTGAATGTAAATTGTCTAATTCTCCAAAGAACAGAACTTAAGTTCTAGATTAGGCATTCTTAGATAGCAATGTAAAGCTGATTAGGCCAAAAGATAAGACTTAGTCTGAGATAAATAAGACCAGATTAAAGTAAAGAGAACTTCATATATGATGTTAGATAATCCAAGTAATCAAACAATTCAACAAGTAATGCTAAGTGGTGAAAATTCTAGTAAGAAATGACATGTTTATTGTGAGAGACTCGAAGAAAAATGACATGTCTCAGGAAAACGATATATTTAGGAAAATGATAGCTACCAGAGATAATGACATGTCGTCAATGTACTTTAGAATAATTAACTATACTCATCATGCTTATGATCATAAGTGTTAGATATTCATACTTGATTAGAAGACTAAGATGGTCATGCACTTGAAATTTCATCTAATGCACAATATAATTACAATAGGAATAACCTCTATTTCCTTATGAAAGTAGACTAGGAAATCAACTAAGTTAATTTCGGAAAGTAAATTAACATAAAGTAACCGAGCATACAATATTCAAAAATCTAATAATGCATAACTAGAACAGATAACTTGATTGAATAATTTATTTGTAAATAGATGAATATTTTAAAACTATATGCATGAAACATGGTTAAGGCCTTGAAAAACACGTAAGTTGACAAGTTGAATAAGAAAATTTACAAGTGGCTGCCATGAAAAGGTTCTTTCCTTACATGGTAATAGTACTCTGCTAACAAAATAGAGGATTACTCTTCATGCAACCCTTGAAGTGTAGTTAAGCATGCTTGACTAGTCTTGTCTAGGCCCGGTCTTTGTGACCTTGAGCAAGCCAAATACTTATCTTATCTCTTTGTATGGACCTATTTGCTCTTATAGGCATGTACCTATCTATCCTTAAATGATAAGATAATTTTTTTAGACTTTAAAGCTTTTTTTTTTAATTCCAGCATCATTTAAAAACTCTTGTAAATGCCTTAGAAAATGTCTCTCCTCAATTGTCTTTTTTCTACTTTCAAATCGAAGATAACTAAATCTCTTATGCTTTTAGGAAGTGATCCTTTATTTGCCTTTGTCTTCATACATAAGATTTTAATTAACTTTTGTTGTACTGAGGAACATATCATTCTTTAAGTAATAACTTAGAATATTTATTCCCCTTCTATTATAGAAGAAATTTGGGAGAATGTTTTACGTGCCTCATTTTTCCTTTTGGGGGCAACGAAAGTAGTGATTGTGGCCATCGCAACCCAATTTTGAGGGAGGCATAGAGCTAACCTAGTTAAATGCTATTCTATCTTTATCATCCTCATCCTTCTCTCTTGGACTCATTATTGTTCAAACCTTTCTTAGGCTTCAATGAGGCCTGCCATGGGGTGCAAAAAGATGCAAACCCCATGGTTGCTTCCTAAAATCTTTGGCAAAGACTTTCCACCCAAGTCACCTTGCCTGCTTCTCAGGACCCATCATTGCCTTGGTTATATCTGACACTTGGGGTATAACCTCGATGTCTTATTTTAGTCCACAAAATATAATCCAAAGAGCCAAAGACTCAAACATGGAAAAAAGGTCTTTTGCATTCAAAACACTAGTCCTTTAGATAATCTAAAGTAGTGTGTTCCGGAACTCCCTTCAATCCAAAAAAGAAGTTAATTATAATAGCTTTTATAATGTACTATTTCTTCGATGAATAAAGTTTTTATCTTATGTTGTTGATTACTATTTGAGCTTATCCTCAATTGTATTCTATTTCATAAACTTGATTTGAGATTCTAAATAACTTAGATTATAAACTCGTAATCTTAATTCTACTGATTGGAGACTTAGAATCTTAGAAACTTAGATTTCTCACTTAAAAGTTAGCTAAACCTTAAAGATGAGTAATCTGGAATAAGATAATTGCTTATAGACTCTAAGTCACTTAGAAGAACATTTCTAGGTCCTTAGTTAAGAAATTCACTGGGGAACTTTGATCTAGTTCCATTAGTCAATTGACACCATAGAACCTGATCAGTTTATTCACAATCTCAGCCACAAAATTCACGAACTATCCATAGAAAAAAATAGATATCATGATCAAATAATAGTTATAAGCTTAATTATGACTTTTGATGAAGCAAAATGATCATACACTTTCTATCATGTTCTTAGACTTGGAATCCTTAATGATATAAATGAAAAATTTTTCGTTCTTTGCTTAAGACCTAATATCAAGATAATCCTGAATAGAGATAATTAAACCTGAAATAAGTGATTAAGAAAATCTTAAATTACTTTAGATTCTGAATTAACTAGAGAATAATCTAGGATTTAAATAACAATCTCCCTGGGATTTTAGTTTAAATTTGAACTGTTAACTTAAGAACTTGCTTAGTTTAACCACTACATAGGCAATGAGTCCACAGATCTCAAGCAAAATGAATACATAATTGGATGTCAGTATAGTTGAACATCATTAATTCTGGACAAGTAGTAAAATAACTAAATAATAGACCGCCATTTAGTTATTAGATTCTAGGCATTTAATCATTAATGCTAAAATTTGTCACTATTTAGATGAAAACATCTTGAGCAGATAAATCATAATATTATAGTCTTTAAGTATGTCAAACATCGCAAGGAAGCAATGTAATAACATGGTAGATGCATGTCACATATTAATAATCATATGACTAGACCAAGAACTAAATTCACCTTTGTAATGTATTGGTCGTTATAAAATTATCATATAAAATTAAGGTACAAATAATAGTAAGTGTATGCTTTGTAAATTATAGTAAGTGTATGCTTTGTAAATTCATAAATTTTCAAAATAAGTTCATCTTGTAGGAATTAGAAGTTTCATGATCATAACATATTTCCATTATACTTTAGATAAGGAATATTTAAGGAAACTCGTATCTCATATGTAATCACATGAAATTAATCATCCAAGTCAATATGAACAATCTGGCATGCTTTGACTAAAATATTCATATAGTAAAAGTCACACAAGTGGCAACATTAGGAAAATTACTTTTGCATGAGAATAGTAACTCTCCTTGAGCATGATCACATTGTATAGTCATGTCTTAACGTGCAGGTGCATGACTCAAGTAAAACTTTGCTTGTTGCAACTTCTTAACTCAAAATTTCTAGGACAGAGTTATTTTTGAAGAGCTAAATCATACTAACTCAGTAAACTATCCATAAACAAGGTCAATAAGTAGGCTTCTCTAAGTATGACCTTAGATCAAACCTAACTTTTGCTTCTTATTGCCTTCTGCCTAAACAAACAATTTTCTTAGTTAGAAAAATGTCTCTATTGAGTTCTTCTTTTTCTGTCTACAAACTAGAAATACTCAAATTTCTTAAGCTTTTAGATACCTATGAACCTTTTATCCATATTGATATTTAAGTAACACCTTAGAAAATCTAATCTACTCCAACTTCAGAAGACATTAGAAAGGGTTGAATAAGATAATAAGACTAATGACTAAACTTATCAAGTATAGTATGAAGTTAGAATCTCAAATAAACCTAAGAAATCCTATTATCAGAAAATAGCCTATAATAAATTATTAGGAAAATAGAGCTTAACTGGCTACTGAATAGTAATAATTGATTCATAATAAGTAACTTCTTGGGGAGTAAATCGAGGTTTAGCCAAAATGATAAACTAAACTAGTTTAAACAACAATTAACGAATCAACTAGATTCATAGGCTCTATAAAAATTAATCATATAATCCTTTACTTAACAAGCTAGATCTTAGAGAATTAGATAAGTATGACTATTTGTAATTCAAAGCATGTAGCTTAGATCATCATAAAGATAGGATAAATGAGTAGTCAGTTTCTTTTCCAAACAAGGGTAGAATCATGTATGCTAAGTAAATGTATTTTATACTTCGACCACACACATTACTAGTAACTCTAATGTAATAAACTCACTAGATCTAGGTAGCTTCAAGCTATAAGTATATATGATGGGATTATGCTGAACAAAATATCAAACTTGAATAGTTTTAAACTTTGAGCATAATATGAATACAAGAGTAATAGTGCATAGTTTTTAACTAAGCATCTTATAGCAAAATTAAGACTTAGGTATACCTAGTCACTTTCTCAAAATTCATAAGATAAACTCTGAGTTTTCTCATTAACACTTTGCTGGTGCATTTTTGAGAGTAAAAGATTAGTAATTCAAGGACTAAGAGCTTTTATAATGCTTAGTCCCCAGTTATTACCATAGGGCTTGCTGTTGTAAGAAGAGATTAACTGATTTAAGATAATGACAAGAGTTCATAACTCATTAGAAAAAGATTTTAAGATGTAAGTGTAATAAGAGATGTACTAGGAACCACTAGCTTCTGAATAAGATTTTAGGATTCCTCAATAAAGGTTTGCAATATTTTCAGGTTTCTATTTGATTACATGCAAGATTGAAATTTTTTACTTTTGTACAAGTATGCTTAGCCTTTGTTGGCCACATAATTACTTGTGCTAGAAAAAAAAGTACACAAAGTGCCAGTATATTTAGGCTTTTATGGGCCGCATAATCACATGTGTTAGAATAGAATTGCACAAAGTACAAGCATATTTAGGCTTTTGCAGGTTATATAATCACATGCATTAGAAAAAAATTGCACAAAGTGCAAGTATGTTTAGGATTTTATCGGCCATATAATTACATGGATAAGAAAAGAATTGCACAAAGTACAAGCATATTTAGGCTTTTTTGGGCCACATAATCATATGTATAAAAAAAGAATTACACAAAGTGTAAGTATATTTAGGCTTTTGTGAGCGACATAATCACATATATAAGAAAAGAATTGCATGAAGTATAAGTATGTTTAGACTTTTATCGGCCACAGAATCACATGCATAAGAAAAAGAATTGCACAAAGTGTAATTTTAGAGAATTTATAATTTTACTTGTCTGAGTTTCATATTAAAGAATTTAGGTCTATTCCCTCCTTTAGAGCCCAAGCATTTAAAGAATAGGTTCAATAATCAAATAGAATAAGGATAACATAGATCCTATGAATATATCTGCTTGAGTCTTTAGGTTGAGAATATTCATAAACTAATCGGTATACTTAGGTTCTTTTAGAGCCACATGATCATATACCAATTAATGCGTATATTTAGACATATATTGAGCCATATAATCTTATACGCATATTTTAATAATGAATAAGTTAAAAAAATTTAGACAAATTCATAATAAAAAATTCTCCAATATAGGTCATATTATTTTGCTTATCTTGGCTTCATGTTAAAGAGTTTAGATTTACTCGCTCATTTACAACCCAAACATTGAAAGAATAGGTTCATTGAACCAAATACAATAAGCATAATATAGATTCTATGAATCTATCTACTTGAGTCTTCAAGTTGAGAATATTCCTAAACTAATCGATATACTTAGGTACTTTTAGAGTCATACTTAGGTTCTTTTAGAGTCATTTGATCATATACCAATTAACGCATACATTTAGGCGCACATTAAGCCATATGATCCTATACATATCCTTTAATAATGAATAGGTCAAACAAAATTTAGATAAATTCATAGTCAAAAAGTCCCTAATATGGGGTATATAATTTTACTTATCCTGGCTTCATATTAAAGAGTTTAAATTTACTCCCTCCTTTAGAATCCAAGCATTAAAAGAATATGTTCATTGAACCAAATAGAACGAGTATAACATAGATCCCATGAATATATCTACTTGAGTCTTCAGGTTGAGAATATTCCTAAGCTAATTGGTATACACGTCCTTTAATAATGAATAGGTCGAACAAAATTTAGATTAATTCATAGTTAAAAAGTCCCCAGTATGGGGTATATTTTCATTGGTAATCAATATGTATAAGAGTATTTTATTATTTACACATAATATTTCTTGACAAACTTGAGATTAGTTGGAGGTAGAGACTTACTTATTTCTAGGTCTTTGATGATGCAATAGCTTGTAGACTTGACCTTCACTATTTGATAGGGTCCTTCCCATTTTGGTATGAACTTAGGAGCATGTAGTCTCTTCATAATGTGGTCAGCAGCTTTTAGCACAAACTCTCCTTCTTGGAATACCAAACCTATAAATGATGTTTTCTAAAATAAAGTTCCTAACTACCTCTAAAGTAGCTTTATTTAGAGATAGCTTTTGACCATTTAGTAAAGTTTTCAATAGCCATCAGGATCCATCTATTTTCTTTAGAGAGAGGGATAATGGTTGCAATTAAGTCAATAGACTATGTATAGAATGGCCATGGAGAAGTAATGCTTCCCATTTCCACCAAAGAGGCATGGATAAAATTTCCAAGCCATTGACAGGCCTCACATTTCTTTGCAAATTTCATGGTATCTTCTTCTATGGTTGGCCAAAAGTAGCCCATGGAGATGAGCTTCTCGAGGAGTCTTCTTCCTCCCATGTGACTCCTACAGTCTCTAGAGTATACTTTTTTCATTACTTCTTCCGTTTCACTAGGCTCTAAACATCTCAGGAATTTCCCAGTAAAACTATTTATGTAGAGTTGCTCATCTTTCATGAAGTATCTTAATGCTTTTTATTTAACTAGGATGACTATAGGAACATCATCAGAAACTTAGTTGTAAACTAAGTAGTTAATGTAATCCTACCTCTAATCTTCATTTTCCATAAAATAGTTTTCTCTGATGTTTATGGCAAGTTGATATTGTTCACAACTCTTCTGAAGTTCAGTGGCTTCTCTCCTCAATTCAGGACAAAAATAGCCTAATCTTTGAATTTTTCTGGCCAAGATAGATCCTTGCAAGCCACAGACTTTGTCATAGACCTATCTCAGCAGATTCTTACCAAATTCACTGGATACATATCTTGCTAAGACACCATCTCCAAGTTTCTTGTATAGTTGATCATTCAAAAACACAAAAGTATTGATCTCTTTGAAATCCTGAGGAGTAGAATTTTCTAACTTTTCTTTGATGACTTGTATCTAGGTAGAATTCTTGGGTGATGAGGCTTCGATTAGTTTGTCTTTAGTCTCTAAGAGAATTTGAATTAAGCTCTCCTCATTGTTTCTCATCTTAAGGACTAATGTTGCTCAGGCATCAACATACTTATCTTCATATCTAGGTATAGACTCTAGCTCATAGCTTTCTAATCCTTTCAACTTATTTTGGATGTTTTCTCTATATTTCACTAGGTTAGGCAAAATCACCATTCAGTTGCCTAATCACTAGGTTTGAATCTACACAGATCTTAAATTTGACAATTTTTATCTCTTTAGCTAAGTATAATCCTACAGCCAAAGCTTTATACTTACCCTTATTATTGGAACAAGGAAATGCCAATTTTATATCCTTCTTAAAAATGTTTCCCTTGTTCTTTGAGATAATAACTCAGACACTCTTGATTTCTCACAAAATCTTCATCAAAATAGAGAACCTATTGTTCCTTACTCTCTTTTATTTGCATTACTTTTTGTTCATCAGAACACTTAGCATACTTTAGGAGATCAACTAGAGCTTGACTCTTAATAACTTTAGACTTTTCTACTATTATGTCCAACTCACTCAATATAAGCATCTACTTAGCATACTTCCCAATCAAGATAAGCTTCTGTAAAATAATCTTGATAGGATATGAGTTAGTGATTACCTTGACCTTGTGAGTGAGCATGTAATGCCTAAGTTTCTGAACTGTATACATTAGGGTAGTACAAAGTTTGTTTGCCATTAAGTAGTTCTATTCTAGCCATTTAAGTAGTCTACTAAGATAATAAACTGGCCTTGTCGCCTCGTTTTGTTCTTGAGCAATCAAGACTTCTATTGCCTTTGCTGATGCTGTCAAGTGGACCAATAGCTCTTGGTTAGGAAAAAGTACAATCATGACTTGAGGGTTAATCAAAATTTTCTTTATCTCCTCAAACACTTGCTGGTATTCTAGTTCCCATTTATACTCCACACTCTTTTTGGTAAGCTGGTGCAATAGCTTGATCATGCTAGCTAGGGCAGAAATGAACCTATTCAAGTAAGAGATCTTTCCTACAAACTCCTTAATTTGTTGGAGGTTCTATGGAGGCTTGACTTCCAAGATAGCTTTTGGTTTGTCCTCATCTATCCTAATGTCATTCTTATAGACCACGAATCCTAAGAATTTACCTTCTGTACTAGGGATTTATTTCAGTTCATTCTTTCTACACCTAATGAAGACTTTTCTTAAATGGTATAGATGTAGCTCTTTCTTTCTGGATTTAACAACCAAGTCATCAATATAGTCTTTCACACAATCAAAATAATGTCATGAAAGATAACTGTCATGGCTCTTTGGTAGGTGGCTTATGTATTCTTTAACCCGAGTGGCATTATTGTATAGTAAAAATTGCTAAAAGGGTTTCTAAATATAGCCCTCTTTGCATCCATAAGGTATATTTTGATTTGGTTTTACCCAATAAAATCATCCACAAATGAGAACATCTCATGATTTACCGTTGCATCAATGAGCATGTCCAAATTATGCAAAGGAATATCATCCTTTAGACAAGCTCTATTGAGGTCTCTGATGTCTATGTAGATTCTTATCTACCCATTCTTCTTCCTCACTGGCACAATATTGGCCAATTACACAGGATGTTTGTAGGGCTTAATGAATCCTACCTCTACCAGCTTCTCCAATTCTTTCTTGATTTAGACTTAAATATGGTTACTAAAGTTCCTAACAATTTGCTTTACAGGCTTCACAGCTAACTCATACGTGAATAGTTTTGTGCTAGTCTTGGCATTTCTTCATATGTCCAAACAAACACATCCTTGTACTTTTTTAGTAGTTGAATCAAAGCAGTTTTAAATTCTGCTTGTAATCCTCTAGCAACAAAAGTTACTTTTTCTTCATCTTTCTCAGCTAAATTGACTTTCTTTAGCTTCCTTTGAGTATTTTTGGGTTCTTCTTGTAGTTTATCTAGGGTTAGAAGGATTGTCTTAATCCTCTCCAAACTTGCTTCAATTATTCCTCCAAATTTTCTTTTTTTACTCTCTGGCTCCGCGAGGTCATTGCTAAACTCGCCCCTCTTCATAACCCATAAGCAATCCCTTCTATCAAGGAGTTTAATTCTTTTGATGATAGGTTCCTCATCATCCACCAAGTCAATTTCCATTTGACCATTAACAGGGGAACTCCCTTCTTCACTCATTTTCTCATTTAGAGCCACTCCTCGTGGTCTAGTCTCTTCAATGGTATCAGCTATTTCATCAAAGAAGATTGTCTCTATCTAGTGAACTTCTTCTTGAGAAAATAATGCTTTTGTTGCTGGTATCATCACTTATTTTCTTCCTTTTATTGCCTTGAGACACTGGTGTAATATAGAAGGGACCATATAATTGTAGTGTATCTAAGGCCTTTCTATCAACAAGTGATATGACACATTCACTTCTGTTACATGAAACTTAGTAGGTGCCTAAATTGGTCATACTTAAAGGTCTGCAACAAAGTGTCCCTTCATTACACATGCATTTGAAGAAAATGCAACTAAAGGGGTCACTTGAATTATAAGCCTATTCTTAGGTATGTCTACTACTTTAAAGGTTTGCCATGGCATAATGTTGATTGATGAGCTACTATCTACGAGTGTCATCTCGAATTTTAGGTTGTTTGCTTTAGCTTCCACATATAAAGGCTTGTTGTGACTAAAGTTCAAAGTCTGAACATCTTTTCTAGTGAAAGTAATTGTATCTTCTTATTGTCTCTCTACTTTTCTCATAGCTTTCCCAACCATACAATATTGAGGTCTATATTGGTTGGAAACCTTTAAGATAGCTTGAGTGGCTTTGTTTCTAGCTTCCTCTCCGAACTCCAAAGCATTTAATAAATTCTTGAATACTTTAGGCTTCATTAAAAACTCTATATTCACATCACTTTTTTCAGGTTCAACATGATCTTCTTTCTCTGCTAGATGAGGCTCAACAATTTCTACTGTGGTGCAAGTATTTGAATCTTGTATTTTGACAATTTCCCCTTTACTTATCTTTAGGTGATATAATCTTCTAATAGCATAACAATTAGTTATAGAATGGGCTACTTTCCTATGATTTGAGCAGTATCTAGGATTTCTCTTTTTTTCTTGAGTTAGTAATTTATCCATAGGACATTCTTTCATTTGTCTATCTTCAATCCTTGCCTTCACTAAGGCTTCTAGCTTTTTCTTCTTTAAAGGAATCTCTGGAGGTACTTGCTAATTTATGCTAGGTCTCTCCACAACTAACACCTATCTCTTCTTCTTGTTTGGAAAAGACTTATTCCATGTGTTCCTAGGCATACTAGAGTTGCTCCTGACTCTATTTTTCTTTCTCACTTCTGTCATAGTCTTCTCTGTGTCTTTTGCCATTTGCATCAAATCAGCGAAATTGGTGATCACATAGCCCATGATGTAGATTCTATAGTTTGGATCTATCCTCTTAATGCACATCTTGATCATTCGCTCTTTAATGATAGAGTCTACACAGTCTAGAGCCTTCTCCTTGAATCTATTGACATAAGCCATCAATGATTCATTCTCCTTCTGGTACTCAGATGACAAGTCAAGAAACATGCATTTGGAATCAGTCATAAAGAACTTGGTGCAAAAGACTCTCACTAAGTCATCCCAGTCCTTAATACTATTTAGAGGTAAATCAACGAAACAATCATAGGCTTTCCCTATGAGAGAATTAGAAAATTCTGTGAACCTCAAGTCTTGGTCCCCAACAGATGATCTAAAGATCATCTATAAATCCCACCATATGCTTCTTTGCATTTCCACTTCTCCCATCAAAGGTTTTAAACCTCAGATTCATATAATCCTTGGGATAAGGTTTGGACAAGATATAAGAAGTGTAGGAAGACCTAAAATCAATCTTCTGAAGACCCTTACTTGCTGAACTAGTCTTAAATAGCTCTAGGATCTCCTCCTTCGTGAAATACTGACTGCTTATAGCTAGAGCAATTTTAGTGGTGATATTGACTACAGCAAGGTGGCATGAGCAATAGGATGAGTTGCTACTACATTTGAAGCTCATGTTTGAGCTATACTAGGGCTTGCTCCACTTTGTACAAGTGTAATAGCTCTAAAACTTGTTGTTCCATTCCTATTGTGCACTCTTTCCTTTTTTTTCAGAGCAGTGACCTCTTGCTGAAGATATTTTATCATAGCTAGAAGTTCTCCTAGCTAATTTTGTTGAATAGAACCTTCAGAACTAACTAGAGATATTGGTAGTTGTGGAGGAAGTCTCGGTGGTGAATTAGATGGGTTAACTATCTTTCTCTCTCAAATGATATGATTAGATGTTCAATAAACAAACTAGAAAGTCTAAGATTAAGGATTACTAAGATATTATGCAAATAAAATGATGAGAATGATTTTAAGATGAAAAACAAAACTCTATAAACATTGAGAAGATTCAATCTTACAAGACCATCCCTATCAAAGTCTGTGTGTACTAAGTAATTTTTTATTTCTAAAAATATGTGATTACTTATTTATTACTCAAAAATTAAGACAACATAATTAAGTATAAAAGTTAGAGATAAATAAGCATAGGTATATATATACAGTACGTAGTTAAATTTATTAGATAGAGAAATATATATATATATATATATAACAATAAAAAGCTGATAATTTAAAGATCTAAAATAAAAACAGGGCTAGTTAATTGGATTCTTAGGTATTAAAGTGTAAATGACTAAGATTAAAAGTACTAAAACTTAAATATAACTAAAAGTAAAGTTGTTGAAATGTAAATATTGATGATAAAAGGTTGTAATGTAAAGTGGACCAGTTAACTGGAATAAGCTTATACTAAAAAATAAAGAACTAAAAATAAGACACAATAATATAAAACTACCTTAGTACAAAAACTGCTATGAACATAGGATTAGGGTCTTGAATAGCTTAACCTTTATAGAGTTCTTTGGATGAAATGCAAGTATATGTATGAAAGAAAGAATAGATGATGATTTGTTATTTGAAATATAACTCAATTACATATTGATCATGCCTTGATTATGCAGGTATATAAGCATAGGTATATAAAACATGAAGTAGTAGCCTTTAATGATCAAATTAAATGTGTTCACTTCATATTCCTTAAGATGCAGAAAAGTAGAGATGAATGGTCATCCACTTTATGTATATAAACTAAAGTTTATCAAGTATGAACTAGTAAAAAACTTTATAAAATAGGATATGGTACTTACGTGATGAATATAAGATAAGATACGAATGAGAAACAAAGAATAGGAGCTGAAATATATGATAAAAAAGGCAAAGATCAACCACTGTTTACATAGAAACAACAGTTGTTCATGCATGTAAAGACACTAAAGACTATTTTCTAATATGAGAATGAAGTTAAACTAGTGATCTTTGACTAGGAACATGATCTAAAATAATATGTAGGAAGTTAAAAGATATTTTGTATCTATTAGGTGAACTAGAATGAAAGAAAAATGAGAGTCTCAGCTACTACAGTGGCTAGAAACATGAGCAGTTGAGAGAGAGAGAGAGAGAGAGAGAGAGAGAGAGAGAGAGAGAGAGTGTGTGTATATGTGTGTGTGTATATGAGTATTTGTGTATGAAGGAATTGTTGTTTTCTGGCTGATAGTGAAATGGTTGCTCCGATTTATAAGTAGCTGAAACTAGCCAGGAAGTTAGTGGGAGATAAGGTTGCCAAGTGGCAAAAACAACTTTTTTTTATCTCTTAGGATCTAGTTCCAACCATGATTTTAGTGAAAGACAATAATTAGATAATATGAAAGTACTAAGAACTACTTCAGAGTTTAGTAAACTGCTTTATGAAGTAACTTAGAAGCTGTTACCTCAGTAGTTTCACTTATAACCAGCAATAATAAACCAAAAACTACTCAATTTAGGGGTTAGTTACTAGGGAATATTATTTAGTTAGAAAGTTTCTGCGTATAATAATGGCTGGTATTCCTTGATTTTGTGTATGTTACTCACGTTCTTATTCCCCTAAAATGATTTAGGGCATAGGGTAAGGATACCCTATCTTAGTTAGGATCCATAACTCCTAAAATAACACTACTATACTTGTTTTCTCTCTATTTTTGCTCTGTTTTCTATCTTAATCATTATCAATCTTAATCTATAATTGGTTAATACTTAACAAAAACTATTCTAATCAAATTCAAGAATTTACCTCAAAACATATTGCTTAACTAATTTTTTGCGGACTTTTGATTTATAACTTTATTACGCAGACTAGAATACCCTTAAAACATTAAACCTACTGTTATGCGGTCTAAAATCCTAAGGTCGCATAAGTTTTATATGCGACCTCCTCCAAGAAGGATATATGCGACCTCCTCCGTGATGCTTATAT
>JXTB01000158.1:635115-674249 GCA_002914805.1 Parasponia andersonii | reverse complement strand
TATATGTGTGTGTGTGTATGTTTTGGATTTGAACTAACCATGCAGGAGATTCCTATTACTGAACTGTTTTTCCCCGAGGTAACTATTTTCCTACTGGGCATTGTATGCTCACCCCCCTTACCTTCCTCTTCAGGTGGTGTCCAGTGCGATCTTGGTGATCAAGAAGAGTAAGAGGTCATCCTGATTGCAGTTCGCCTCTTGGTAATGCTAGGAGTTTGTTGTCATAGTCTTTGGACTATTTGGATTTTTGTGTTAGCATTGAACCAAGACTACTGCTTTCTATTTTGTCTGTAAACTTAAGCATGCCATTCTGGTATTGGACATCTGTTGTGAATGATGATGATGCGGGGTTTGGTTTCTTTTTAATTTGTTTTTAAGAAATTGCTCAATTTATGTTTGATGGTGTATACGAACTGTGAGAGTGGTTCACGGGATGGAATTCCGAATATTTTATTTAAATTGACTGTTTTTTATAAAAACTAGAACTTTTGACACTTTTCAAATAAATTAAGGAATTTTCTATCTTTGTGAAATTTCCTTTCTGCCACTAGTCCGGGGTTTTGGGTCGTGACAGAAACAGTGTATAATCTGTACGCTATCTATGCAGCATTAGTTGTAAGCTGCTTCTTATCAAAGTTGGTCATATTAATTTGCAGCCTATCTTTGTAGGAGCGTAATTTCTCAAATGCATGCGAAAATACAAAATAAATAATAGCTCTCAACCAAATTTATTATTACGGCAATGCTTATAATTACCGCAAAATGATATGTGTAATATGGACAAGACATATAAACTAGCAGCTAACAGAGAAGTACAAGTGTCAAAGTTCTAGGGAATAATGAAGGACCAGTATAGTTGACATGTTATGCTATTATTTGGACTGAGAACAAGCCTTAAATTGGTTTTGTAGTTTAATTTGAATATTGGTCTTGTGTGGATATCAAAATTCCCGGTTCCAAAAACTGACTTAGCCTTTGCTGGTTCAAACCCATATTCATCAGTACTCACACTAGTACAGTTTGCTTATTTTCAGAGTTTCTCTGTGAAAATCTCAGCCAATTGTTTGTGGTAAACTTCAAAAGACTGCTTTAGCCTCTCCCTTTCTTTCTTCAGTTCCTCATATTGAGCTACATGCACCCAAATTAATAACAAAATTAACTTATACATATATTCTCTTTCTCTCTATATATAAATCACTTGGCAAATTAAGTATTAGATAGACATGAGATATATGTACATATTTATTTTCTATATAAGAGGACTACCTTCTTTGAACACAAGTTCACCAGACATAGCACGGAGTTTTTGCTTCATTGAAAAGTTTTCCGCTCTCAACAATGAATTCTCACGTGTACTGTATTCAATTCTAGGGGAGTTAATTTTAACTTCAGCCTGGAAAAAAAAAAAAAAAAAGAAGAAGAAGCAATGCTAGTACTGTTAATTGTTAATTTCTCGGGGTATATAAGTATAAAAGTTTTAATATATATGAGAGAAATATTAATTGAAATGGATAATCTATAGAGAGTTCGTATCTTAATTACTTGTAGATCTTCAACTTTTGCTTCGAGTCCAATGATGTATTGGAGTTGTTTTGGTCCATAGTTTAACGAGTACTCCCTGTTTTTCAGAGTTCTAGGAAGAAAAAAAGCATATGCAATATGGAAAACATACTCAATGTGTGAAACATTATATACAATGAGTTTCGAGGTTTTAAATACCAAAAAAAAAAAAAAGTTCTCGCTTGAGACGGAATGTCTAATAATATATTTATATATATGTAATATGAAGATGCAGTACTATATGAAAGGGCAAAACCTTCTAAGTCTCTTGGTGTAGGGTGTTGACAATGGAATACAAGACCCTTTGGGATTCTCCACAAGCTCAACCCCATGATCCATTAATGAATACTGCGATGCCGTAGATTTTGGCGTTAATCCTGGGGCTACCGTATTGTTGAAAGCACCCTCCATTTTTTTCAACCTACAAATTAAACTAAGTACACACCAAAGCACTTAAACCCAAAAGATTAATTATAAAAAAACACTAATAATTTACTCATGAAGAAAATATAAGTACCTGAGCAAGGAAGAAAGCAAGTCAAAGCCTGGCAATCTTTTCTTTTATAATCACAATAATAATTTACTAAAGGCCTTATGTACAACTATGTAAATACACACTTTAAAAAGAAAAATATATATAAATAACACTCTGTAATAATTAATACACGTTGCCAGCTGGCATTCTATGTATATTCTTATCTATATGTCTACTTTTAAATATTTTTCCAATATGGGTCGTCTCGTATGGCTCTGCTGCTAATTTCCAACTATTACACCTGAACTTGATAAGACCAGGGTTTGAAACTTTTTTTTTTTTTTGGGATGCTGTTTCGTTACTACATTATCCAAAATCCTTATTATTTTCTTTTCTTTTTTTTTTTTCCTTCTAAAGAGATATTAATCGAATTCCATTTTTATTCTGTAATAGTTGGGCTTGGCATTAATTTAAAAAATAGGAAATAAAGGTGTGTACAGTGTTACTAGTTGGCTAAGGCCGGTTTGAATTAGCTTTTTAACAAGCTAAAAATATTTTTCAAATAATTTGTAGATCAAAGGGTGTTTGATAAAAACTTAAAAAACAGATTATTTAATAATTTTTGATAAAGTTACAATCATTATTTAATAATTTTTGATAAAGCCACAACCAAAAACCAAAATTGGCATAATGTCTAAAATATTCTTACTTAAAAATAAAAATATCGAACATTAATTGAGTTTATTTTCGTATCAATTTTTTTTAAAAGTATTAATATATTTATATTATAATTGACTAAAATACTCTTCATATTAGTTTTTTTAAAATAACCAAATTGATTTTTTTATTGAAATTTTAAATTCAGATGAAAATAAAATAAATTAAAATTAAATAAATTAAATTTAATTGAGTAACTAATTTAATACAGCCAAAAGCTAAAGCTAGCCTAATGGCTAAAATACCTTTACTTTAAAAACAAAAATGCCAAATATTTTATTGAGTTTATTTTTATATTAATTGTTTAAAAAAATATTAATATATTTAAATCATAATTGATTAAAATACTCTTCACATTAGTACTTTTGAGTAATCAAATTGATTTTTTTATTGAAATTTTAAATTTAGATGAAAATAAAATAAATTAAAATAAGATAAAATAAAATAAATTTAATTGAGTAACTAATTTAATTGAGTTTATTTTTATATCAATTTCTTTTAAAAAAAATCATTAATATACTAAGTATGTATAAATATGCATAATAGTAAAAAATATTAATAAGTTCTTTCTATAAATATGTATAATTATATAATAATGTTTATTTTGGTCATTTTATATTAGAACAACAATTCAGTCATACAGTTTACCAAACACTTTAATGCAGTTTTTTTAAGTTACATCACTTTAAAATTATAGTATACCAAATACTCAGCTATTTTACATTATAGAAGAATTTCCTTTCAGTATAGCTAAAAATATTTTCCTTAAAATTTATAGTTCTACCAAACTGTCCCTAAAGATAACTTAGTTTCTTTAAAAATTTCAGGCCCAAATACCAAAAATTGAAAAATTCTAGATGGGCCAAATTTTTTGAAAAATCATGGATTGATTTAGATAATATCACTTTTTAAAAAGTTGTTTAGAAAAATAAGAGATTTAATGAATATTTAGAAAAATATTATTTTCTTCAAAATTAGTATTTTTAAATAGTACTCGAGATAATTAATTGGGTTACTTGGGGTAACCAATCTAGTTATTAGCTTGAGGTAACTGATTGGTTTCTTCAGGTATCTTATCAATTAATAAAAAATGGGATTTTTCTAATTAAAATCTAGGATTCTTCAAACAATTTTAAAAGTCGGAATTTTTCAATTTTTTTTGAAAAATTATCTTAAAAATTAAAATTTCCTTTATATATATATAAGCCATATTTTAATATTTATTTATTTTTTATCTATCTATAGGTATTTTTTTAGCTATTGAATCATTATCTAATGGCTACTATAATTATTTTTTTTCCAGCAAGCCCTTAATGTTTTTCTCGCTCTCTACCTTTTACTATGAAAAAGACGCTCATGATGAATTTTAATTGGGCAAAACAATATCTATGGATAGGATAAAAAAATAATCTAATGGATTGGTGGCCTATATATATATATATATATATATATATATATATATATATATATTGAATAATGAAAGGAGAATCAATCTTTATCCATTTTTGCGGTGATAACTATTTGGGCCGACGATCTTTGAAACCAGAGGTGAAATGATAGTGCTATCCTCGTGCTTTCTTTAGCTAGCAGGACAAAAGTACCTTATTCACAATGTTTACTTATTGGGAGTCATATTCTTGGAATGACTCGCAGGGTTGACAATAAGAAAATAAATTTATGGAGGCTATATAGGGTTTTGAGAGATATAATAAAAGAGATATGTAACATAAATAGAAAATGTTGAGTATGACCATATGGGCATATTAAGAAAAGGGCTTTTCAGTTTGAATTATAGTTTGCAAAATGATTTTTTTTCAAGTATTGTCAAAAAATAGTTAAATTTTAAAAATTATTTAAAAATGAATATTTTTCATATTTAGAATATCGATATATATTGATTTATTTTATAAATAACAGATCAACTAAAAAAGTACTATTTATCAAAATAAAATTATAAAACGGTAATTTATTAAATATGTGTAAAAAATGACTATTTTTTAAATTGAAATTTAAAAAAAGGTTATTTCTTATAAATATTCTTAGGAAAACTACTAAAAAAAAATGTATATGGTTCAATAAATAAATAAAAATAAATGCATAGCGACAAAAAAAAATAAGTGGGGCAAAGAAAAGGATATATTTGAAAATATATTAAAAATTTGGGGTAAATTTACAGTTTCAAAAAATTGAGTGGGTTTAACAAAATCATATTTTATTAATAAGGTGGAGTTTCGAACTACGTACGAATCTAAATATAAAAGTTCAATGTGAATGACACTGTACTATACCGGCAAAACAATAAAACTATTATTAATACCATATAAATATCATAGAGTAGGTAACTCGCTAATTTAATGTTTATTCAAACATTCCAAGAATGTATTTCACAAGCCGTGCGTATACTACTTTATTTGATAGAAAGAAAACGTTTGTTTGGATATGAAAATTAAATGTACACACATATTACACAAAATTAAATGTTTATGTTATTTTTCTTACACGTTTTGATTAATTAGTCGGTTTTTCTCCTGCATACTCATGGCTTCAAGTCATACGTCATGTTATGAATATCATGCTAATGCTATTATGTTTTTTCTTTTTTTTTTTACTGGGGTATTATGTTATTAAATCACAAGTGAAGTAACACACCCCTCTCTTTCACACTTAATTTCTTTATTGAATAATAATCCCCTTCAAAACAAAATTAACAACTAATAATTTTTTTGAGTAAACAACTAATAATTTTTTCAAAGAATGAAAATTACGTTAAAATTGATTTTTATCCAAATTTGTGCATGAAATTGAAAAGTGAACATCAAGTTTCAAAAAATATTTCGTGAAAAAAAAAAAACGCACACACAAACACACTAATTTTCTAAATTTCTAATTCACAGCCTGGGGAGTGGGGACTGTGCCAGCTGAGCCAGTCTTTTGCGGAGAGTTTGGCCTAAAGAGGGGCAGGGCAGCCCTGAACTGAAATGGCTGCACTTGGGCTTGGCTCGTCTGTGATTGTGTTTGACCCACTTCTTCTTCATTTCAACAGCTCAATCCGTCCCTTCGCTCCAAAATCCACCGGTCCCAACACTCCCATCTCTCGCCACCCCTCAGCCTCAGCCCTCGGATCCTCCTTGGCAGCTACAAGGCCCCTCCCCCTCAGGCCTCGCCGTAGTTTGGGGTCAGCTTCGGCCACTATGTTCACGCAAAACCCTGTCGTCTCCGATATCTTGGCCTCCGCCTTGACCGGATGCATCGCACTCTCCTGTCTCCGATTTTGGAACGAGACCGCCAAACGTGGCCTCTTCGACCAGGTGAAAAGCCTCCCCTTTTACCATTTCCACTATATTCATATTTGTGTCTGTAATCTGCGAATAATCAATAATGGACAATTGGGTCTAACTTTTTCTGGGTAATTTTGGGATTTGAATAATTTTTTAAAAAAACCCTGATTTTATTGTGTTGAAGTAAGAGCTTGGTGGGTTTTGTTCTTTCTGGTGTTGCTTCTGTGCTTTGGTCAATACAATGAATGTTCACAGGAGTGGACCCAGGTTAAGAGTTAAGACTAAACTTGTAAAAACGAACTTGAAAATGTGGGAAATAGTAAAGAATCTAATAACAGAGGAATATAGAAGAAGACTAAACTTGAGTTTTAATGAAACGAGCTCTCATCTGATTGTACTCCGTAAATGAACATATATACAGGAGGAGCTACAAGTGTACAAAAGAAGCTAAACAAAATAGAATTAGTTACAGTAAACTAAAATTGCCAACTAACTTAAAACTAATTCTGTTAGCTAAAACAGATTAAGCTAACTTCTTAACACTTCCCCTCAAGCTAAAGGGAGTAGAATGAACCTTTAGCTTGTCTCTAAAGTAAAAAACCTTTTCTTCATTAAGAGCCTTGGTGAATACATCTGCAACCTATTCATTTGTGGGAACAAATCTAACGTCCAACTCTTTATTGACCACCTTCTCTCGAATAAAATGAATATCCACTTCAATATGTTTAGTTCTCGAATGAAAAATTGGATTTGAAGCTAAGGCACCAGCTCCTATGTTATCAGACCACAAAATAGGACATTTAGTGATAAGAGATATACCCATGTCCTTGAACAAGGATAATAACCAAATCACTTCAATAGCTGCTTGTGACAGGGCTCTATATTCGGACTCGGTGCTAGACCTGGCGACCACATGTTGCTTCTTGGCACTCCAAGCTTTGAGATTACCTCCGAGAGAGATACAGTATCCACTTGTAGACCCAAACAATTGGCCCAATCAGCATCAGAATAGCTTTCAAGAGTAAAATGACTTGTCTCACTAGCTGTGAAATGCAAGCCATAACCAATAGTACTTTTTGGATACCTTAGAATTCTTTTACATGCCTTCCAATGCTCAACTGTAGGGGCTTGTAGATACTGACTTAACTTGTTGACAGCAAAAGAAATATCAGGTCGTGATAAGCACAAGTATTGTAAAGCTCCTTTTGTACTACGATAGATGGTAGGCTAGTCAAATAAAATACTATCATCTTTAAACAGCTTGATGCTACTACACATAGGAGTGGAACATTCTTTAGAAGTTGCCATATTAGTCTTTTCTAGCAAATCCAAAATATATTTGGATTGAGTGAGATACAAGCCAGAAGCACTTCTAGAAATTTCAAATCCAAGAAAATAGTTAACAGGCCCAAGTAGCTTGAGTGCAAAATGATTATTCAGATCTTCCATGACCTTTTTAATAAGCAGTGTATCACTTCTTGTTAAAAGAATATCATCGACATATAATAAAAGACAAAGAACAACTCTGTCTTGCTTAAAATAAAATAAGGAAATATCAATAACATAATTGACAAATCCCCAAGCGACAAGAGCTTGTTTTAGTTTATCAAACTAAGCTCGTGGAGCTTGTTTGAGTCCATATAGAGCCTTCTTTAACTTGTAAACATAATGAGGAAACTGGGAATTAATGAATCCTGCAGGCTGATGCATAAAAACAGTTTCATAAAGATCACCATTTAAGAAGGCATTATTTATATCTAATTGTTGAATATCCCAGCCATTTTCAACAGCTAAAGTGAGCACAACACGAATGGTAGATGACTTAATGACTGGACCAAAAATTTCAGAATAATCTAAGCCTGGAGTTTGTTGAAACCCTTTTGCTACCAACCGAGCCTTATACCTATGAATGGACCCATCAGGCTGATACTTAGTACGAAACACCCACTTATTGTCAACAACATTCATAGACGAATCAAAAGGAACTAAAGTCCAAGTACAATTCTTTTGTAAAGCAGTGAACTCATCTTTCATTGCTTGATGCCAACACGATCTGCTAAGGCCTGAGCAACACTAGCAGGTTCACTAGCAGGTTCAGTGGTACAAAGAGAACCATAAACAAGAAAAGACTTAGGCTGAAAAATTCTATTTTTAGATCTTGTGGTCATGGTATGAGTAGACTTAGGACAAGCTCTATGTATATTAGATATCACATCAAGAACAAAAGCAGCAGGTGCAGTATGTAGAACTGGACTAGTAGACACAGAGCTAACAGATTCAGAAGTACAAGATGCTATATGAGGAGCAATACCATTTTCAGTAGACTCTCAGGTGCACCAGACTGAGAAGAAGAGATGGTTAACTCTGAAATAACCTCAGGTGCTGCATTAGTATCATGTGAAACTGCTGTAGAAGGTTGAAATAAATAATTGAGATGGGAGAACATAGTAGCATCTGATTTACAAGTATTAGAACTGCCTTTAAAAAAACCATGTGCAAAAAGAAAAGACCTTTCATCAAACACAACATTTCTAGTTATATAGATTCAACCAGAAGAATTCAAACAGCAATAACCTTTATGCTTGTTACTGTGACCAACAAAAACACACTGAGAAGATCGAAACTCAAGTTTATGAGAATTTTAAGGTCGTAAATGAGGATAACATGCACAACCATACATCTTTAAAAACTGGTAATCTGGTTCTTTGTGATAAACCATTTCAACACAAAACTCCGATTATTATAAGCAAAGGTAGCATGGCCAACATGTGAAATTGAAAGATTATTACCATTTCCAACTTGAATCTTCTCTTTGCCTTTGTAATCGGAGGACACAGCTAGATTGGCAAGATCAGAGGTGATGTGATCAGTGGCACCACTGTCAATGTACCAAGATGGATCATTAACAGTAGTAGAAGAGGCCACATAAGCTGATGGTGTGGAGGAAGAACCAGATTGCTGCTGAGAGGAGTGGGATGCAGCAGTGTCAAGAGACACATTTAGATCAAAACGAGAGTAGCACTGAGAGGCCAGATGACCAACACGACCACAAATTTGACATATAGGACGATGACCACCACTGCCTCGAGGACCACCACGAAAACCTCCACCACTGCAATTAGTACGACCAGCATTATTTGAGTGACCAGAGAAACCCACCATTATTGTAAGTTGAACCACCATTGTTGGAAGAACCAGATCGACCTCCATTCTTGTGAGCAAGATTGGCAGAGTGAGGATCAACCAGAGAAATCGAGTGAGCTTGATCAATTCTCTTATCTTGATTCTGAAGCATAAACTGAGCTTCAGGAAGAGAAATAGCTTCAGATCGAGAAGTGAGATTCACAATCACCGGATCATATTCAGAGCCAAGACCGCCAAGTATGTAAAGAAGAAGATCATCATCAGTGAGAGTTTGACCAGCAGCAGCAAGATTCTCAGCAATGGCGCGAACCTTGAGAAAATAGTCATTGATGCTAAGATCGCCCTTTTTGACCGATTGCAGCTGAAATCGAAGTTGCAGAAGACGATCCTTGGAGGTAGAAGCAAAGAGTTACTGAATTACACTCCAAATCTGAGCTGAGGAATTACAGTGAATGACATGACCAAGCATAGATTCAGAAATTGAAGCAAATAACTAGCTCATAAGAGCTTGATCTGTACGAATCCAGACAGAGTATTCTGGATTGAGATGAGGTGTGGGAGCAGAGGAGCTCGACGGTTGAGTAGCTGAAGCATAGGATAAGGAGGCTTGAGTAGAGCTTCCTTCACCAGCTTAAAGAAATTGATGAGGACAGGGATGAGAGCCAAGAAGAAATCCCTCCAGATCATGCGCATGAACAGTGGCAAGAATTTGTGAGTGCCAGAAAGCAAAATTGCTTCGATCCAACTTAAGAGCAAGTGGAACAAGAGACGAGAGAAACGGGAGAGCAGCCATGGATGAAGAACCTGAGCTCTGATACCAGTAAAGAATCTAATAACAGAGGAATATAGAAGAAGACTAAACTTGAGTTTTAATGAAACGAACTCTCATCTGATTGTACTCCGTAAATGAACATATATACAAGAGGAGCTACAGGTGTACAAGAGAAGCTAAACAAAACAGAATTAGTTACAGTAGACTAAAATTGCTAACTAACTTAAAATTAATTCTGTTAGCTAAAACAGATTAAGCTAACTTCTTAACAGAAAAATTATTAGAATTTTCTTGCCTTTATTGAGCTAATTACTCTAAAGTCACCTTTCTAATTACATCACATCGTTCCATTGTTCAGATGAGTGGAAGTTATGTTAGTGCGTAAGGCAGCTTGTTATCCCATTTTAAAGTGTCTGTAAAGAATTGACGGCTGATCTCATTGCCTTATGATCTTGGACGGACAGTAAAGAGTTGAGCAGAATTTGGAGTTGAAGATTTGGTTTATATTTTTGAATTCCTGCCGTTGACCTTGTTTAGAACCATGTCTTGTATAGTCTTTTTATGTAGTTCAGAAATAGCACATAATACTGCATCTTAATTATTAATTTACATTTATAGTCTGTGTCTTCATCTCTACTATAAAAGAAAGACGACCAAATCATGTTTAACTGTAGTAAATCGTGCTATCAAATTCAGATTATGGCCATATACTTATTTCGTCAGGTGAAGATGGTTTTAGTGATTTGATTCGTGCATTCACTTCTAGTGTTTCAGTTTTATGTTGCCTACTAAGTAATGTAGTGATTTTATTGCTTGTACAATTAGTTCCGGTGACTGTATATGGTTTATCATAATGGAACAGAAAGCTCTACCTTTGAACATAACGTACTTTTCAAGTGTTTGTTTTACCAATTCTTTCGTAGAGGATTCTTATTTCTTTTGTTTTATCCTATAGAAACTAAATAGGAAGCTTGTGCATATAAGCGTTGGCCTAGTTTTCATGCTTTGCTGGCCACTTTTCAGGTAATCGTCTCTTGGCTTAAAAATTTTTCATCGACTTCGGTATATGTCTCTTCTAATTTGATTGTACTGTTACAGCCCTGGTTCTCGGGGAGCATTGTTAGCGGCTACTGTTCCAGGAGTAAATATAATAAAGATGCTTCTCTTGGGACTTGGAATTTGGAAAGATGAGGCTACAGTGAAATCAATGAGCAGATTCGGAGACTACAGGTAAGAAATCAGAAATAATTGTTATTTTAAGATCGTTTCTTTCGGCTTTCCAAAATAAGGAACAAGGCTAGATTTTATTACCAGATCTGTTTATTGAAACTATGCTAGTTCATTTTATTGACTACTACTCATCACACATCTATTCATATTTCATACACGATATCTTAATTTGTCTATAGCTTACTCCGTGCATCAGGGAGCTTCTCAAGGGGCCATTGTACTATGCCATAACAATTACTCTTGCTTGTATAATGTATTGGCGAACTTCCCCTATCTCGATTGCGGCAATATGCAACCTATGTGCTGGAGATGGTATTCCAATGGATCTCTTGTATTGGCCTTTTAGCTTTTAAAATCAAAATTTGTCTTTTGAACGAACATCTAGAAAACCCACTAAATCTTCTTCTTTTAATTTTTAGTTTTGGAGGTATTCAGAGACTTAAAAATGATTTTTCTTTTTGGCGTGATTCAGGTATAGCGGACATTGTAGGAAGGCGGTTTGGCAATATAAAAATTCCATACAACAGAAACAAATCTGTAGCTGGTAGCATCGCAATGGCGTCTGCCGGTTTCTTAGCATCTGTTGGGTAACTTTTGCCACCCCCTCTTTTTTTGTCATTTTTTTTTTAATATTAAGACCCCACTTACGCTTCTTCCTAATCAAGTAGATTTGTTAATGATAAACAATACTTTGGCAGGTATATGTACTATTTCTCCTCATTTGGATATGTGGAAGGAAGCTGGGAAATGGTTTTAGGCTTTTGGATAGTTTCTCTTGCATCAGCAGTGGTGGAATCACTCCCAATAAGCACTGACCTTGATGATAATCTCACAGTTCCCGTGACATCCATTCTGGTGGGCAGCCTTGTTTTCTGATCTTCTGCAAGCCCTATTGATTGTTCCAAGGCAAGAGTGATAAGCAACAACCAAGTTCTAGGACCAGTCTTTTGCATTTGGTGTGCATTTGGTGTAGAATACGCTGTATCTTATTTACATTCACATACTCTTAATTGGTTCAACTGTTCCCACCATAGTTTTACGACTGTTGTAAAATATTGAAACTGGCCCTTCTTTCCTTTAATAAAGATGAATTTTATTTAGGTTGCTTACCCTCTCCCTGTTTTGGAGGAGACTCATTGTACAAGGTCTCGATATCAGATATAACGTTGTTTAGGCAAAAGGACATCCATGGCGGTTCATCGTTCAAAAACCACTTTCCTTTTGTCAGAACAGAGAAAACAAGAGACATGGAAAGTGATTTCTCTCGCTAAGTTTCCAATTATCATAACGAGTCATACAAATCAATGAATCCAGAATCATACACAGTGTTGAGATTCATTTCATTTATTTTCGGTTGAACATTAATGATCAGATACAAGCGTTAGATTTCGGGTACGTAACATACATGGTATATGAACTCGAACTTACTGTATGTTACAAAACTCGAATGTCCAAACTCTGGTTCGCCAACAAGAAAACATTCTTCCTAGCTACGATGGAAACTTACTTCATGGTTCCCCCGTTTCCGAAATGGCGGCAAGAAACAGCATCCTGGCCTCTCTTCCATCTCCCGATGTTCCGAGTCCGCGTTCCTTAATCTTTTAAGACGAGGGTAAACAGCAACAAAGCAAATGAAGATAGAAAAAAGGACAAAGACAACAAGCATCATGATCTGGCCGTGGAAGGCATATCGCCTGTCCCGCACGAAGCGGAGCTCCTGTTGCTGCTGTGGCGTGGCGGGAGCTGCGGCAGGCGCCATGAGGAACCCGGCGGCTGCCCACGGTGGCGCCTTACTCATCATCATCTCTACCTTGTACATATCTTGCTCTTAGACAGACCAAGTGTATTGACGCCAAATTGAACAATTTTGGTCCCAGATACTCCTGTAGTGGCGTAATTCTCACCCTCAATGATAGGGCTGCCATCGGCTGTGGGCCTGCCGAGCCAAAAGCTTCTATCTTGTTTTACTTCCCTTTGTTGTGATCTATCTTTCTTTGGTAATTTGTATTATAATTTTAGAAACATACTAAGTACAACTTATAGTGATTGTTACCAGATTTTCAATCAATAATATTTGCTTCGTGTGGTCTCTCACTCTTTTTGAACAATCAAAATTGTTGTTATTAAAGTTTATCAGATTTAAGACCAATAAAACTTTGACACCTAAATACACTTATTTGCCTTTAAAAAAAAGGACATAGGTTTAATAATGTACACACACGTTATATTCGTTCATATATTAACAGCTCTTACACTAATAATGACAGATGTTACGTCTTGTACGTTCCTCCATTGACATGGAGGAGGGGCGTCAGATCCATCATAAATTCATATATAGTTCTTTCTTCTTCTTCTTTTTTTTTTTTTTTTTTTTTTGTGGGGGTATGCTTTGTCCTGTTTTCAGCCTTGGAAAATCTAGGCTTAAAATTCCTAGTTTTTTTTTTTTTTTTAAGCTTAAAAGGCTTTAAATAAATTTGTAAATGCAGATTGATAGTGAAACCCCCAGACTCGAGCGAAAAGTGGGCCAGTCTATCTCGGAGTCTGACAACGATCTCCATCTCCTTTTATAGAAATAGTAATGTAGTAGTTTGTTGTACTTTGGTTGTGGCGTTTGTTTTTAGGAGGAAGGAAAGAAAAATGCAAGGAGATAAGAAGTATAAACGATAGAAAATATGAGTGATAGAAAATACAGTCTTTTGTCTTAGAATGAGATTAAAAGAAGAAATGATAGAAAATAGGAAGGCGTGACGGAAATGAGAATTAATTTTTTTTTCTTTTATATTATTTTGTGCGTAAAAAATATAGCCTTTGAAATTTCCGCATAATCATATAAATTGGTTAATATACTCATTTCTACGTAATACATTGTGATTAATTTACGAGGATATTATCATTTTTATACCTTATATTTGTTATTTTGTTTAAATCATACTTTCTGTTGTAGTTATTATCAATATTAATCTTTAGATTTGAAATCTGTTACAAATATATACATTGACACTAATTTAGAGCAATTAATTTACCAAGTTGCCGTTTAAAAAATTGAAAATAAACTATATAAAAACTGATCTGAGAATAAATTTATTAAATCATCTTGGTAAATTAGTTGCTCTAAATTAGTGTCAGAGTTTAAATTTGTAACAAATATAAAGTCTAAGAGTTAATATTAATAATAACTAAAACAGAAAGTATAAACTGAATAAAGTGTCAAAATACAGAGTATAAAAATGATAATTTTCCTAAATTTATGAGTAATATTAGTGACATACATAAATTATACACAAAAGTCACACGTATTAATGTAATATGTATTTTAGCTACTAAGTATGACTACATTATATACACGAGTGATTAATATATATATATATATTTTACATATAATTTACGCGTGTTTCTAGCACTACTCTTAATTTATTAGAGTATATTTAGGAGAGGAGCCAAGATGTTAATTGGGAAACCAAATAAAATTATAAAGAATGTACAGAATACTCTCTTTAAAAAAATTTGCAAATATATTACAATCGCGCTTCACGAATTTTTGTACTTTGAAATTGTTGCATTATTTTATTATTAATACCATAAAAAATTTAAACAAAAACACAAACAATTGTCATTCATTTATTAGTTTTCTACTCGATTACTAATCCCACATTCAGAGCTCATATATATATATATATATATATATATATATATATATATATTAAGCTTTAATAAAATACGTTTATATATGTACATTAGGTTTTAATGTGGTGTGAATGCATTAGATTAAAAGACCAATATTAGACTATATCAAATTCATAATTAAAGGTTCTTTTTGTTCCTTAAAAAACAAAAAAAAAAAAAAACAGCTTTATTATGAGGGCATTGAATTTAACTAAAACATATGAGATTTGTTTGTAAAGTTCATTATTAGTTAAAACTAGAACTTTTGAGATTGTAAATATTAATTTTTGAGTTGAGCCGACGTAAACATAAATTTTTGGTCCAAAACATATTAAAATAATTTAAGGACTTAATATGGACATGTGTATAAATTTGAAATTTTAAAAGGAGAGGGGAGTGGGGTGGGGGTTGGGGCAAGGAGGCAATGCCTATAATTTTAAACTTTTAGTGGGAAAAGTTTAATTTTCTAGTTTAAGTTTACAATTACATTAACAAATTAAGTCATATAAAATTGAAGGGGGCTTACCTAGCAGCTCCGCCAGTGGGTCCATTTTCTTCTATTAAGGCGATACAATCTACTATTTTGTTAAACCGCATTAACCACACCACATCACATATATTACATATCTTGTTTATATATTTTATAAGTTAAAATTTAAAAAAGATATTTAGATCAAATATAGCATGCGCCATACACAAATACGATATTTTTAGACGAGACTCTCAATATTCTAACTATTTTTTTTCAGGAACTAAGATTTTTTTTTTTGAATCTAGGATTGACCACATAATTGCACCATGAATATAGGTGAGGTGAGGTGCCATGCTGTAGGAGTTAGGTTCAGAGAACATATTCACACATAATGAGGTTTAGTATGGTACTTGAGTGAGAACGAGGACTCACAGGATTGGATAATTTGTGTCTAGTGATATATGATTTTTTTTATATACACAAATCCTTGATTACGTTCATACATATATATAAATAGCGACCGAGCCAATTGTAATTGTAATTATAATTTAAAAAAATAATTGAAAATAATAATATATTTTAATTGTACTCGATGCATTTTAATATTTTGAAAATGTTTTACAATGATCTCATTATTAATATCATTAAAGATATTTTTTAATATAAACAAATAAATTATCATTCATTTATTGATCACAAATTTGATTGTCTAACCAATTCTTCAAAAAATTCATAGAATAGAATATCATCTCCATATTAATAATAACAATTGGTAAAATTAATACAGATGTCCTGAGTTGATAAACGAGAGGCTAAACATTATGTTTTCTTATCTCAATCACTTTTTGCGCAAGATCACTAATACTTTTCAATATATTAAAGTTCTCAATGGAATATATATAAATTATATAAATTTCAAATTAATCACCAAGTTTCATGAGCTCTATAATAGAAAAATTCTTTGAATAATACTCAATAAAGTGAATTAACTCATGACATTGTCAAAAATTGAAACTATATCAACATGGACACAGGCAAGCTACAAAAAAGCAAGTATAAAAAATATATGTTTTCTTTACTAAATTTATTTAAAATCAATTAAAATGAAATAATGAGCTATATTAATTTTGAAATGGGTCTAGATATTTTTTTATTAATCAATGTTATAAACTTTTGATTATGAGCTTATAAAGTTTTACTGTATTTTTAAAATCTTTTAGGGGGCTTTATTACTTTTTTCAAACTTTTTTAAAAGTTATATTAAACATTTTAAAATATTTTTTAGATAAATATTTTATGGTTCAAATTCTCTATTTTGGAAACTATATTTAGATTTTGATTCCTATAACTTTCATTTAACCAAACTTGAGGATCTACAATTGAATTGTTAAATATGCTAATAGAATTTTCTTGAACTCTATTGAATATTTTTTCAAACGAATAAGTCCAATTGAATATTTCCTTTAATATGGAGTTTGTAAATATTTGTGGACTGAAATGCTTAAATCCAAATGTGTGAATATTTTGAGTTTTGTAAATTGAACATTGAATTCGTACTTTCTATTAAAATTACTGAAAGTCACATTTTTGCATTTCGGTCATGTCCGAAGATTTATGGATTTCATGATTCGAAACACTTGACTTAACAAGTAGTCTTTAGTTTTGTAAATTAACCACTTAGCCAAGTTTTCATTTAAAAATTATAAAAGTTTTGACTTTGACTTTTCCGTTGTGATAGATGCAGTTAAATATATAGTTCTTGTTTATATGGTAATTTTTGTAAAGGCTTTAGAGTAACAGTTATTTTACGAGGAGTTATATTTGCATCCACGTAGTTATTAAGGTATTTCTAAAATAAATAAAAAGATAAATAAGGACAAGAAATCAAAACTCATGTTAAAAGTATCTCAAACATCTCTTATAGCTAACTTTCTTTTCTGTAAATCCTCGAACTAAAACAAATTAATAGTTTTAATTTTTAGAATTGAAAGAATGAATTATGAAAAAAAAATATGAGAGAAATAAATAATTAACATGAAAAAATAAAACACAAGATATTGAAAAACAATAAAAAAAATAAAACGAAATAAAGTGAATAAAGCAAAAAAAATTCCTGTCATTTAACTTAAAATTAAAAAGATTATCAAAAGAAATTAAAATTGAAGGAGATGAATTATACGTAAAAAGATATTTTTTAAAAAATAATAAGACACAAGATGGAATAGAATTTTAAATGGGAACATTTCTAAGAAATTGAAAAATAATGGGTGCCTTTTTTTTTTTTTTCCTTTCTTTCTTAAATTGTTTCTTTTAGTCATTTTATTGATGAAGGAGTGTCTTTATATAAAATTGGAGAGCATATATATAATTCCCTAATTTTAATTTAATTCTGTTTTTACCAAATCAGTAGACATAATAATGAAATTTTTATTGATTAGTTAGATATCTTTGTGATTTATGAAAAGCGAAGAAACAAGTTATTATTTCACTACAATCCAAGAGGATATTTTAATTGAGGGAATTATGCTCGGTAGCATTTCATAGTGCTAAATTTTTACTCTTAACTATATATTTTTTGTTATTTGTTCTCTAAAAATTTTTATAGTAAAGTTACAAAATTTGCGATCAACTTCCCCTGACTATTGAGAAATTAAAATGTCTCTCTTCAAGGGTGTAAGTTACGAGTGGTTTGTTGGACTCTAATTGCTCCAACGCGCTTTTTTTTTTTTTTTTTTTTCCCTCAAAAGGAACGCTGTTATGGTTATTAATGCCCTCAATGGTTTATACTCAAATGATTTGATTGTGAGGTCTCTCCCCTTTATAATCGTAGTGATGGTACTTGCCTATTCTTTGTTAAAGATGGTAACAAAGTTGCCCATTCACTTGTCAAATTGACTTTTAATTATAATTGTGTCTTTATGTTTTGAGGAAATTTCATGGTGTATTGCTGCTCTTGTAATTAAAGACATTACTAAATAAAGAATTTCCTTCATTTTCCCCTAAAAAAACTTCTCATTTCAAATCAGCTGGAAATAACTACTTATTATGTTCTTCTTTATATTTTGTCTGAATATCGCTTACACGGATAGTACTTAATATTTGCCACATGACCTTTATCGAACTCAATTATGAAATGGCCAGTATTCAAGCTAGATTTTTTTTGAGATGGCCTACAATGCAAAGAGGGACCAACATAACTAAAATAATTGACGAAGAAACAAGATAATAATGATTGTCCTAGTAAAGAAAAACAGAAATGCTTAATATTGGCTTGTTTGATTGTGTTTCTATGTTTGGTTTTTCTTAAGTATATAATTCTAGAGGAATGCTTATCTTTTTTATTATTATTTTTTTTTTGCACTTCTGTGTACTCACTCTTCTATATATAGAATATTTTTAATTAGTAAAATATTTATAATTCACACATTAATAATAAATTTAGCACTTCTCCTAATTCTATTGTGATATTATCTTCATTTTTAACCAAAATAAAAAGTAAAAATGAAGTTTCCTATTTTTTTATTAACCCCTACCACCAAATTAAATAAATAAATAAATAAGAATAATATTAAAAGTACTCTGTAATGTTTAACATCATATTATGTGTTAATATATTATAAATTAATTATAATTATACTTTACATTGATCTATTTTAAGTTTAATTTATTAATTATAAGTCTGCGCTTGCACTCGTGATATGCTCATAAAATTGCATAAAAAATAAATAAAAGGATACAAAAGGGAGAGACTAGCACAAGTAGATGTGGACGAATGACACGTATCTCGATGATGTTGGGAGTTGGAATGCTATACCTGATAAAGGAGAAGACGGTTGTTGGTTCTGATATATGGCTCTTATGTAATTTGTGCAAGCAGCGTAGCGGTAGCAGTGCCGGTTGGAGGTACAGGCGAGTTAGGCTTTTGCCTAAGGCCCTATCTTTCTTATGATATTTTTTTAATTTTACATTGTGGTTTTAACAAAAAAGAAAAAAAAATACTTTAAGAAAAGAAAAAATTAATAATATATCCTTATTTTTTAATCATGTTTAAATTTCAAAAGTCCAACAAAATTTTTTATGTCAAACTTTAATGCAAACAAATATTCTAATTATGCACTATTTTTTTATATTTCTATAATCACTTTTTTTTCAGAATTTATTTTCTTGATAAGTCTTCAAATATTAACTAAATAATTGAAATTGACAAATATTCTTTTTCTTTTTACCATCAACGTTTTTTTTTTTTTCACTCTATAAACTACTTAGACATAAATATGTATACATATTCTCCATTATACTTTGTATAAAAGGAAAAAAAAAATACTCAATTTGATTTCCTTCTTTTACGCTCTTTTTGGCAGTTTCTTTTTTTTTTTTTTTAGTTGCAGAGTTCTCAAAAATAGAGATTAAAAAAAAAAGCTATTAGAAGAGTTGAGTTTGATTTAGAAAAACTATTAATTATTACTTGTTTGATTAGTCACAGTAGATTTTTAGGTTATGTATTTCTTTTTCACTCATTTGTCGTTAACTATTGAGTACCATTGTTTCTTGAATTTCACATAAGTTATTTTATTTTCTTATACTGCTTTTTTTTTTTTTTGTACTAGATTAATATGTTTTTATATCTAATTAGAATAAATTTGTCTTTTTAGCCAAATGATAAAAAAAAATAGAACTGAAATGTTTATTAGAAAATTTTCATATTGATATGAGAAGCTAGTTTGTGTTTAAGAGAAAAATAGTGATCTGTATTGGTGATAAAATGAGTTTTTTTTTTTCATATTAAAATTTTGTTGTCTTGTTGATGCAAAATGAAAGTATTTCAGAAAATTATTCCAACAAATGATTTTTTTTCTCCTTTTAATTTTTAAGAGGGCCCTCGTTCAAGAATTCACCTAAGGCCTTTAAATTGCTTGAGCTGGCCTAAGCTGCAGTAATGATGAATAGTACATGGCTCAAATAGTAATCCCAAAGGCACTAATATTTTATATCAAAAATTTATATGGCATGAAGTGACATTTATTTCAACTATTATTTTATTTTTGAAAATAAAATCATATTAATTAAAGTTATATAGTTGAAGATGATGCTACATCACTTGGGTAAGTATTTTATGCAAGATTTTGGTGTTCTAATCTTTATCTTTTAGTTTATTTTTTCAAAATGACAATTCTAATATTAGCCAAGAAACAAAAACTCTAGAAATGTCAATGTGAGTCAGACTTTGTGAGTTGCCCCACATTTTGAAGAAAAAGCACAATCTTAGCCTAGCCCAAGCCCACATTATGTGAGTTTGGGCTAATCCATTATATATAGTAGGGGTCGTGCTAAGTCTTAGTCATAGGCCTACAGACTCGATCCAGCACGACCTACATTTAGTCATTCTATATATAATTTTAAATATATTTCTTAATTAAAATTTTAAAAAATCTTAGTTTAATATTTTCATTTATATGCTTTTAATGTTATTTATTTACTAATTTTTGTTTATTTTCAATTTGTTCAAATTTTAAAAGAACATGAATGAGTTTTAGGCTCATATTTGATATTTTAAATCATAGAATAAGAACGAAATTAGGCTAATATTGTGGCCCATATTCGGCTCGCATAAGTACAACCCACTTAGGCACGACCTACTTAGACTTGCATAAAATATGGACTAAGCCTGTGGGTCGTGTCGGCCTCCTTAATAAGAATATAAGTTGGGCCGGACCAGTCCATATTTTAGGTGGGCCGGGCCTAGGCACAGTATAAAGCTTATATGAGCTTATCAAATGTAGGCTGGCGTGGCCCACTTTATATCTCTAAAATGTTCCTTGACTAAATTAATGCTTGACTCCTTGTCTTTCCATTTTTTTTAATAGTTTAAAAAAAATTGAAAAACTTACCGAGGAAATGGAAGAGAAACAACGAGCTCCACTTTCCCCACTTTGGACCACCATGCAATCTCCACTCCTCCCATTTTTGACCATTAAAAAACATCCAAATCCTCGTTACTGACCTTCAAAAAAATCATTGAAACTGTTAAAAAATTGGCTAAGCACCTCGATTGTTCCCTATCTCTTTATTGCTACAAAATCCTCCCTAGAATCATTCAAATATATTCTTTAAAATTGATTAGAATGCCTATAATCGAGAGGGATAAGGGGAGAGGGAGCTAAAATGCATGTGACTATGAGGGAAAAAAAAACAAATGAAGATTCAAACTTCGAGGACTTTATGGAATCGACTTCGTCAAGTTCTTTGCTGAGATTGAAGAAGAAGAAAATCGACAATAATAAAATTAACTATCTTCACAATTTTATGACCGTCAAGAATTATGTGACTATAGGTGATATTTGGGGGTAATGAAAATTACAACTAGTCCTATGTCTTTGTGTGTGTTAACAGTTTGTAACAATAGGTTGTAAAAACGTGTGTAGCTCTATGTCACAATTTTATGACAGTGAAGAGTTGTTGATGAAAGAATAGTTTTTATTATAAACTTATTTTTATGTTAAACAATTGTCACAAAGCCATCGTTTGGACCCCCAAAAAAAAGGTTCTTCTCTTTCTTTTAATCACACAAAGTAATATCATAAATTCAAACTACTTCTAATCACAATATTATTAAAAGAGGATAATACATTGTGACAATTTGTCATAAAATACTCACAAACAGTCACATATATATTAATATTATGATAATCTATCACAAAATGCAACGGAGCTAAACCAGATAGAGATATTAATATTGTGACAATCTATCACAAAATATAATATAGCTGAATCGGAGAGAGAGATATTAATATTGTGACAATCTATCACAAAATACAACAGAGCTGAATCGGAGAGAGATAGAGAGAGAGAGAGTTCAAATTTCTGTGGAATGGAATATGTGTTGCTTTGGAATCAAAAGAAAAGAATCTTTTGGCAAAAGTAATGATACATTTAAGAGGAAAATGGTGGAAAAAAGAGGGAGAAAGTAGAGAAAAGGATAGAAAATTGGATTATTTGGACAATTTTTAACTAAAAAAACAATGTGTTATAGAGGTATTTTTGGAACACCATTTTTTCTTCCTCTAAAATGCAACTACAAAAGTCAGTTTTTGTAACTAGAAAAGCTAGTTTGAAAAAGTGAATTAAAAAGGTCAATTTGTGGCAAATTTTACGGGTTTGTTTGGATTTATTTTTATTTTCTATTTTTTGTTTTTTTAAACAAAAAATGATTTTTTTTTAAGTTTGTTTGACAGCTTTGTTTTTATTTTTTGTTTTTAAAAATTGTTACCAAAAGTTTCAAAAAAGAGTAGTAACAAAAATTTTCTAATATTTTTATTTTTTAAATAAATTTCAAAAACAAAAGTAAATACAAATATTTGTATACAAATGCTTACATACATATATATATATATATACACATATACGAATACAAGTCTATATAACTTTCTCAATCATTATTTACACTTTTTTGTTTTTAGAAATAAGTAGTGAAATAAAATTTGTCAAGCATATTTCTTGTTTTTAAAAATTGAAAACCAAAAAAAAAAAATTATTTAAATAAAAAACTAGAAATAAATTTAAGCAAGCCCTAAACTTCCCGCGCCAATTCCCCGTGTTCGTCCCTAAACTATTCGAAAAAAAATCTCTCCTGATCAATTTTTTTTTTTAGTTTTGTTATATTCTTTTTAAATCATTTTTTGATTCATTTTATTTTATTCTCAACAATAAGCACGTTCCATGCGCGTTTTATACTTTAATAATATTTCAACAAAATAACACATTTTTGGAGATAAATAACATACATCTTCAAACAATGCCATTTTTTTTCACCTAATTAGTGATCATATGCATCTTCATTCTCCCTTCATGTTTGAATCTTCTCGTATCATTACTCTAAAAAAATAAATAAAACAGAAAGAGCATGTATATTACACATGCTTCTTCTGCTGTATCTTATATGGATTATATAAAATGCATCTAAAAAAAAACTTTTAATAATCTAAGAAATAAAAAAGATTATTTCTATATTAACCAAAAAAAATCCCTTTATTTTTCGTTTTCACATTTTATAGGTACTCAATTTCATGTGAGTTCTAATATCCCTAATCCTCAATCAAAAGCCATTACAACGGACGATGTTAATTGGTATTCTTGTTCAAAATGAAAATCTAGCTATATCATAAGTTTTTATATATGGGAGAATTTTTAATGGAGATTTTTGTTTTTGTTCCATTAATGGGTATTTTGTCTGATTTGAAAGTAACCTACAATAACATGTTAATTTTTCTAATTTACATTCTAATTCAAATTTAAAAATGAAACTAATTTAATTCTATTTTTCAAATTCATATACATGATGAGTATTTTTTTATATTTGTATAATGGAATAAACTACTCCATTTAAATTTGTGGACAATTATAATCTTATTTTCTTATTTTATTTTAGTTTTACTTTTTTTAATATGAAATGAAATATCTTTTAGAATTTAATTTACTATACTTCATAAATATAAGTTTAGACCGTGATTCACCTTTAATTTTTTTTTTTTTTAAATTGTTACCTATAATTCGAATTTTTAATTTGTTTCATTATTTATTTATCAAATTTTCTTACAATATGCATTGATATTTTTGCTTTAATTTATTTAACATGATTTTTTTTTAACTTTAGTATAGGATCCTGATTTATGTTTTTTTTCCTCTTAACGTTAAAAAGATAAGTTTACTATATTTATATATTTACTATGAGTAAACTAGAAAATTGTTACCTATAATTCGAATTTTTAATTTGTTTTCATGACTTATTTATCAAATTTTCTTACAACATGCATTGATATTTTTGCTTTAATTTATTTTAACATGAATTAATTTTTTTTTTTAGCTTTAGTATAGGATCCTGAGTTTATGTTTTCTTTTTCTCTTAACGTTAAAAAGATAAAGTTTGCTACATTTATGTCATTACTATGAGTAAACTTTATAGAGAATTATAATTAATGAGAATTATTCTTAAGAAAAAAATAATGATAATTAGAATATTAAGAGTATCTTAATGGAATAGGATAAAATAAGTAAAAACTAAACAATTAAAGTCGTAGATCACAAATAGGTTGCCTATTTTAAGTTATAAGTAGCTTTTTTATATTTAAATACCTATTAATTAGATTAAATGGTTTAGTAGAATTATTAATATTATTACAACTATTAGATCAAAATCTATTTGGCCTAAATTAGAGTAACCATTCATGGAGCAAAAAACAAAAATCTTTATTAAAACGACATCATATATATATATATATATATGTTTAATTGATTGAGTTTTGTTAATTTTCATGGTTTGTTTTTAATAAAATGGGATTTAACTAATGACTACCATTTAGTATAAATTTGCAGGAAAATAACACATACATACACTACCAAGACTTAACTTTTAACCTCCAAACTCATACACACAATTCTAAAACCTCGAACCAACTGCACTAGCCCTAATTAACTAGTTAATTTTCATGTTATTTAAGATAAAAAGTATATTCTGCCTAAAGGTAATGTAATGCCATTTATTATATAATTTGTGTCTTGTTCAATGATATGCATGCATATATAATTCGAAGTAGAAGTCTTTAATTGACTGTCATGCATACATAGAATTTCAAGCAATCACTCCACATTAGCTCGCACAAGAGTCAGAGATTGATACATAAACATTTATTTTCAACGTCTCAGCTTGTAGACGAGTTCATCCGACAATAACGGAATTCCCAATTGAGTGTGTTAGAAACGGAGAGCAATTTGAGACTCTTTGATTTCTAAATAAAACTCGGTATTGTTAGGAAAATATATTTCTTCGTAATAGTGGGCCACATATTTTTAAGCAAACCCAATTAGTGATTTAATCGAAGTTGAGTCAGAATATCTAACCGAGTATAGATACCAATATGAATACCTTATTAGTCTATCATGTTGGGTGTGATGGATATCCAATAAATGATTACTTAAAAAACATATTAAGATTATGGTTCCCACCATCTTTTCTTAGTTTGCCATAAGTATCAATTACAGAGAATTCTATATGAGTGTTTTAGGGATTGAGTTATAGAAGACCAAACCCTCTGGCATCACTGTTCATTGTTTAACGCTTATACATTCGATTCATTCATCTAGATTATGATCATCTATCATGGACTCAGATATACTCAATGAATCTCTGACTTATCAGTATTACATGAATGTTTTAGAGTTTGTATTTGATAATTGCAATCCCATGTTCATCCTAATAGGTAACACTTCTAAGAAAAATATCTAGGTCTTGTGTTGAAATAATAATTTTATTATCTTTTAAACTTATATAATTGCATTTTAACTAGTCAACAAAAAATGATAGGTTAACATTGAGTAAATTTTGTTCACACTCAAAATTATCATATCTATTCTTTCTAAAAAAAATTATCATATCTGTCTCTCTAAACAGACCGAACCAATTATTCTTGATAAGGCCAAATGGGTTAATTATATTTTTATATCTTACGTTTTGATTATTTGTTTAATTTATATATTGTGTTTTGGTTATTAACAATATGCATTGATATTCAGATTTAAAACCTGTAACAAGTTTATACCTTATATAACTCAAACACTAAATTTGACCAATATATTTACTAAAATACCCTTTAAAGTTTAAAAATAAAAGTTTTAATAGAAATTTAAATTTAAAATTTATTTAAAATTGATAAATATTATTTATATAAATATATTTAATTCATGGGGGGGTTTTTTTTTTTTAAAATTATTTTCTTAATATTTGTTCTTCTAACTATTAATTTTAAATTTAAAATGAGTATTTAAACATCTACACTTAATGCTTAAAACGGTCTTTTGGTAAAGTTAATAGTCAAAATTGATTTATGATTTATAGAGAATATAAATTTATTTTAATTTTTAAATTTGGAGGTCAATATTGATAATTTTTAAAGAGCAAGATATAATTGAATAAATATTAAAATATATTTGAATCAATATTTATAATTTAGTTTTTTAGAACTCTCATCAAATATCCGTTGTCGTCCAGCGGTTAGGATATCTGGCTTTCACCCAGGAGACCCGGGTTCGATTCCCGGCAACGGAAATATCATCCGTTATTTTTTCTTTTGGGTTGGGGTGGGGGGATATTTAGGATTTACTTTTCGACAGTTGACCGACACATGGCAAATTATAAGTGGCTTAATTGCGAAACAGAAATGGGTGCAAGGCACTGAATTTCACCTACATTAATCTCTTTCCCCAGTAGCCGTGGACTGAGACCGATATCACAGAGAGAGGAAGAAAGCAAAAGCTCTATTGTCAGTCTTAACTTCCGTTCTCTTCTCCGTAAATCCAGATTCAGCTCGCGCAATTCTCTCAGCCTTTCGATCAATCTGTGAGTTTTCAATATCTCTCTCTTTCGCACAAAGAAAAAAGAAAAAAAGAAGGAGAAAATCATAAATATGGTGGGTGGGATCTATGGAAATCTTGATGAAATCATAGTTAGATTTTTTGGATTATTTATTACCCGCTCTTTTCTTCAATTTTCATTGCTGCTAAGGAGGCTCTATCCATGTGTTACTTAATTTATCTATATTCGATGAGTCATTGAGTCTACTATGTTAGTATACAATTCATGCGAAATTACCGTTTGTTCATTACCTGAGAATTTCTCTCTCTCTCTTTTTTTTTTCCCCTAAAAAAAATATTATTTTTGCTTTAGTAAAGTTGGAGTTTACTATTCTGTTTCAGGGTGATTCGCCTTCTTTGTATAGAACATAGTGGGACTAATGTCTAATGAGGATAATCCCTCTCCCCATTCTCAGGTATTTTTTTTTTTTTTATTTACTTTGAGGTATGTGAAATGAGATGAGATTGATCGAAAATTTACTTTGATATCGAGCTGATTGATCGAAATGAGATTAGATTAGATTGGCAACAAATGAAGGTTGTAGGAACAAAATTCTTAATTTTTAAATCCGGGCTACATAGGATTGTGGGGAAAAAAAATGTACCCTTTTGAGGGTCAAAGATCTAAAAAGAAGTAGAAAGAGCAGGTTGGAGTTTTTGGTGGCTTTGTGTTGGGGGGTAAGGGGATGATGACTTTGTTTTATTAAAAATTTGTTGTCCTATTAGTCTTGGTAGTTATCGCTCATTTTGGTGTTTGTCTTAGTTTTTGTGTGACAACTAAATAATGAGGATAACTGTTATCCGTTTGATCAAGTTATTGAATTACATTAAGTTTTAGTATGACAATGCAATGGAGTATATGGCCTATGACATTGTAAGGCAGTGGAACTGGACTATGAAAGCTCAATGATGCATGGTTCTCTATTCTTTACTAGTTCAATGCCAGATGGACTGAGCAGTACCATTAACCATTGTGTTTTGGTAATAGAAACCACCCCTTTTGGATAATGGAGAGAATACCCTTGATTCAGATTTTCATTCAGGAAAAACATGATGAATTTGTTAATCATCATGTGAAATAAATCAAGGTGGCTTTGTTTTGTTTTCCTCCCTTTTGGGGTGTGGTCGCAGTTTGATGTTCAAGGATTAATTCCTCTCCGTGCATACAAGATAGTTTACTATGTTAGGCAACCCTGATCTTGCTTGTTCTTGAGGAATGGTTCTATTGTACGTGAACCTGATCCAAAAGAGAAGATGCTTAAGTTTTCTGTTTGGTCATCTATCTACAATTTTGCATAAAAAGCTCTTTGTTTGTGACTTTTTTTTTTCTGATTGCTTTTGATGTGTTGTGATTGCAGCTTTCTTCTCATTTTTTTGGGAATCTCCTTGATTCCATTATTGTTGATGTTGCATCCGAATGTCATCGAATAGCGAGGTTGGGACTTGATCGAAATTTGGAAGAAGAGGAAGAAGAAATGAGGCTGTCAGCTCAAGCACGGCTAAGAGTTGCTGATCCTAGTAATAGCAGTGAAGCAAATGGCAAATACGTTGTCGACATTTTTGGACAAACCCATCCTTCTGTAGCCAGTGAAATATTTGACTGCATGAATTGCGGTCGCTCTATCATGGCTGGGAGATTTGCCCCTCATTTAGAAAAGTGCATGGGAAAGGTAGTCTTTTCTTTTTGTATGGTAGATAATCCGACATTACAGCTTTGTGCTTGTGATCCAACATTTTCAAAAAGAGTTTAAATGGGGTACTTTATGTCATTCATTACTGCACTTGCTCAAGTAAATTTTTTTTAAAAAAATCTATATTACCTTTTTTTTTTAATTTTTAATTTTTTATTAAATCGTGTGTTTTCAATTTTCTTCAACAGGGTAGAAAAGCTCGTCCAAAGGTGACCAGAAGCAGCACAGCTGCACAGAACCGGCATTCACGAGGCAACCCTGCTTCCGCATACTCTCCCTATTCAAATTCAGCCAGTGCAAACCGGTTATCAAATGGAACATCCAGTCTTGCAGGAGAAGAGTACTCAAATGGCGTGTGTGAAGATCCTTGAAACAAATTCGAGCGACTGCGAGCTGAGTGCTTGTCATACGCAAAGGAGCCCCTATTATACAACTCTGTAGGTTATGTGGTTTATAGCTCTGTACGTAATTACATATTAACATCTGGGGTCGTGCTTTTAATGTTTATGGGCCAAAGCAGCGGCATCTCAGTTGAGATAGAGTAACTTCATACTTTTAATCATGAAGGACTACAATGTAGGATCTTCTTGACAAGATCTTATTTTGAATGAAAATTTAGAACTTTGTAAACATGGGGTCCGGGTTGCTGAGAGAATTCCCTTGAGCAGAATGAGGTACTAATCGCTTGGAAGTTCTCGTGGATATGCTTTGTTAAAGAAACTTCTAGTATGAGTAGAAACTTCTTGTTTTTTTCAGTTTCTCTATGAAGTACTGGCAAAAGTACAAGGAATAAACATTGAGGGGAAAAAATGTTTTATTGGTATTTTACCTATGCAGTTTAGTTTTATTTTGCCACTGAATTATGATTCACTTCTTTTTTTGATAAAAAAATGTAGACGGGGGCAACCAGGGTAGCTAACCCACTGTCAGGACCTGCCCTTGGCGGCGGTTTGCCTACCAGAATGTTCACTGAGGACCCTAACTACGGATCTTACCTCACCAGATAATGGAACGCTTCACCTAGATAAGGAGCTAGGACTACGTAAATTTGCTATGATATGGAAATTAAAATTCACTTGTCATAGTAAAGTTGTGGAAAATTATTGGACTGGACATAAACCAATGATCTAGACCATTAAATTAGCTTTACAAGTATACTATTTTGGCTTAAAGGGGAATCGCTGGAGATCAAATTGCCATATTAATACTGGAAAACAGAAAAAAAGAGAAAGATTCCGTTGCCGGGACTTGAACCCGGGTCTTTCGGGTGAGAGCCGAATATCCTAACCAACTAGACTACAACGGATGCGGATGATAAAGTGTTAAAGACTTAACTATTTTAATTAACCCTTACATCCTGCTAGATCAAACGGCTTATTCTTGTGAATTAAATGAGCTTTAAGTCAACAATGTTTATTTTCGTACCATACTTGACTTAATGTGTAAAGCTAACATTCAGACTTGCGAGATCTTTTGAAAAACAAAACGAAAGCACGAGATCTATAGAGGTAAGGTATAATAGCACCAAGCAAAAAGTCAATTGCCATGATAGTGGAAAAACTGAGGTGCTCAAAACCAGTAGTCACATCCTGTAAACGTCCTAACTAATGAAAGCAGTCCCATATTTGAATGCTAGATCAGATTTTACGAGCAAATAATCTGCATCAAGAGAAGTAACACCTCAAGCTTACCACTCCCTCATCCAAAGACGTCACCCTACACCAACACACACAGAAAATCACTTCGGCATTTAAATAACGAAAATGTGCATGTAAACAACATGTGCTTTAATCTAATAAAAGTAGACTATATGGTCCATTGGTAAACAACGTAAAAGGAAATTGGGTAAAAAGAAGTATGTTCAATTTATTATTTGAGAAAACACCAAAAGGTACAACACAATCAACCTCAAATATCACTGAAGTATAGCAGATAGAAAATCTCAGATTCAACATATCCAGAAAGTTCAAGTTCGAAAAAACATAAATAAATAAAAATATTATTCTCAAATTCTCTTTTCATTTCTAAGATACATAGAATGATAGCATACCAGGCTTTCCCTTAACATGTACACTAGAGTCAAAAGCATCCAAAACCAACTACATTGTCTATTTTCTTCCTTAGAAAAAAATATCTATACATAACTCAATGAGTATTCTCAAAAGAGGTCAACAGTCAATTTTTTATTTTCGTTAATCTATTCTTCATGATACAGCCATTATAACAAACAAATCAATCATTGACATTCTAGTTGTTTGAAAAATCCAAATACTACTCAAACGCAAGTGATTCAAAATAATGTACAAAAAGAGTATTATTTGAAATTCATTACATCTTGGATTACACGTAGGCAAATAAGAAGAACAAAAGATAAAAGAAGAAAGAGCCAAAGGGAAAATATTTTCATCGTGGAGTTGATGAGCATTGGAAACAAAATCGCACCAAGTATTTTGCTAAGCTAAAAGAAAAGAAAAAGAAAGGTAAATCTAATTTATTGGTCTTAGAAGTATGTTTAGTTAAGATTAATAAATCAAGCTGGATAGTTGATTCGGGGGATACTGATCATGTTTATTTATTTATTTTTTTTTACAAATACTTAATTCTTGGACAGAACTTACTGATGAAAATCTTGTTTTGAGGGTTGGGAATGAGAACATAGTATTAATAAAAGCAGTGAGAGTTGTTAGGCGCTCTATTTTGGATATAAATATTTATGTTTGAATAATGTGTATTTTATTTTGAACTTTACCATAAATTTGATTTCTATTCCTAAATTGTTTGTACAATTATTTGGGCTTTCTTTTTATGATAATAAGATTGTTATATCGAAAAATAGTTTGGATATTTGTTCTATAATTATGGAAGATGGGCTTTTCATGTTAAGGCCTTTTAGAAACATACTGCTTAGCTCTGAAATGTTCAAAGTGGAACAACCTAAACATAAAAAGCGAAAGATTTCTTACGAAGATAATACGTATCTATGGTATCTAAGACTTGGTCATATAAACCTAAATAGAATAGAAAGACTAGTAAAAAATGACCCTTTCAGAGAACTAATAGTTAGAACTATACTAGCATGTGAATCATGTTTATATTAAAAAATGATCAAGAGATCTTTTTCTGAAAAGGGTCAAAGGGCAAAAAAATCCTTGAGCTTGTACATATGAATATATTTACTAAATATATAAGCGAAAGGTGGTTATGAGTATTTTATTACTTTTGTTGATGACTCTAAATATGGTTATATTGATTTAATATCAAGGAAATCTGAAATTTCTGAAAAGTTCAAAGAGTTCTTTGCAGAAATTGAAAAGCAACTTGATAAGTTTTTAAAGACACTTCAATGAGATCGAGATGGTGAGTACCATGACATAGAATTCAAGGATCATTTAATTGAAAAGGGGAATTATATCACAACTCATTACACCTGGAACTCTGTAATGAAATGGTAAAGTAGAAAAGAGAAATTGCACATTGCTTGATATGATTAGGTTAATTCTGAGTTACCCCTCCTTACGATCATTATCTTGGAGATATAGGTTACAAACTATGAAATACATTCTAAACATGGTTCCTTCCAAATTTATGCCTAAAACACCTCTAGATTTATGGAATGGGCTGAAACCTAGTTTACTTCATATCCGCATATAGAGGTATCTAGCATATGTACTGAAAGCAAGACAGGAAGATTGTAACTACGTCCAGAAATGTACATATTTATTGGATAACCAAAGGGATAAGAGAAGATTTGTTTAATAATCTTCAGGATAAGAAAGTATTTATATTGACAAATTTTACTTTTCTAGAGCATGACTATATGAAAAATTACAAACCTCGAAGTAAAATTGTATTTGAAGAGTTACTTAATGAATCAATCGCAAGAGAACTGACAACATTTGTGGAAAGTCAACAAGAAGAAAGCACTACTTAAGATTAGGAATCTTTGTTGTCTTTACCACCCCATCGTAGTGTGGGGGTTAGAAGACTACCATCTCGATATAGACACGATAAAGAAGCACTAGTAGCTATATTCTGATGGTAATCAATATGATCTTTTGACATATAAGCATACAATAGAGGATTCTAACAAAGAGAAATAGTAAAAGGCTATGAAACTTGAAATTGAGTTCGTATACTCAAATTCAGTCTAGGAATTTGTAGATCTTCCTGATGATGTAAGACCCATAGGGTACAAATTGATCTACAATAGAAAGAGGGGAGCTAATAGAAAAGTATAGACTTACAAAACTAGGCTTGTGACAAAGGGTTATACTAAAAAAGTAAGAATTGATTATGAAGAAACTTTCTTGTCCGTAGTCATATTTAAGTCCATACGTATCCTCTTATCCGTCACTACATATTATGAATATAAAATTTTGCAAGTAGATGTCAAGACAGCTTTTCTAAATGGTTTTCTTGAAGAAAGCATATACATACAATAACCAGAAGGTTTTATAGTTAAAGACTAAGAGCAAAAAGAGTGTAAGCCACAAAAGTATATATATGGACTCAAGCAAGCTTCAAAATCTTGAAACTTAAGGTTTGATGAAGCGATTAAATCCTATGGTTTTAATCAAAATATAGATGAACTTTGTATTTACAAGTAATGGTGGTCTTTTTGGGTTTCTTTTGTTGATGATATTCTACGTATTAGGAATAATATAGAATTATTATCCGATATAAAGACATGGAAATCTAACCAATTCTAAATAAAAGATTTGAGAGAGGCAAGCTATATACTTAGGATCCAAGTAATTAGAGATCGCAAGAACAACCTGTTAGCCTTGTCTCAGACATCCTATATAGATATACAGAAAAAATTCTTATGAGATTTAGAATGTAAAACTCCAAGGAAGGCAATATACCTTCACACTATAGAGTTTATCTTTCCAAAAAGTAGTCTCTTCAAACACCAAAATAAGAGAAATATATGAGATGGGTGTCATAAGCATCAGTAGTTGGCAATATTATATTTGCTTTGCTGTATACAAGACCTGACATCTGTTATACTGTAGGCATAGTCAGTTGGTATCAATCCAACCCAAGATTGAGTCATTGGGTCGTGATTAAATACATTCTCAAATATCTCAGAAGAGCAAAAAATTATATGCTAGTATATTCTGATAGGAATTTGATTCCTTCTGGATACACTGACGCTAATTTCTAGTTAGATAAAGATAACGAAAATTCATCTGGCCCTTTATTTGATATGGGAGAAGATGCTATAGTTTGGAGAAGCATCAAGTAATCTTATATTGCTGATTCCACTATAGAAGTTGAATATGTGGCTATTTTAAATGTAGCTAACGAATTAGTTTGGCTATGAAACTTTTTTTAAGATCTTGAAGTTGTTCCAGATATGAAAAGTCGAGCACACTATATTGTGATAAAATGGGGCTATAGCAAATATAAAAGAAGCAAGAAGTCACAAAATTGCTAAGTATATAGATAAAAAGTATCATTTGATAAGAGATGTTATGAAAAAAGGTGATGCATCAGTATTGAAAATAACTTACGAAGGAAACATTACTGACCCATTTACCAATAGATTACCAAGAAAGGTTTTCAAGCAACATGTGGAATGATTGAGATTGAAGTACATGCCCTATTTTCTTTACGGTAAGTAGAAGAGTTGGAGATTGTCCTATAAGTTTATTTATATTACTAAATTAAATATTTAAGAGTACACTTTTATAAAAGATTTTTTGCATATATGAATATTATTATTGATATAATTATTTATTATCATAAATATTCTAAGATTTATATAATCATTATTCAGTATATAAAGTATTTATACATGAAGATTGAATAAATATTTAATAATCTAAAACGATCCATAATGATTAGTTATAGTTATGAACTCTAATTAAATAAATATTCTTAGTACGGTCTGTTAACATTAAGAATAAACTAATCTTATCCAGATTATTTAATATATAGATTTTATAGGATGTAAGTACAGTGTATAATAAGATTAAACATGACCAGATCAGATGAATTTTGAAATTTCTAATAAATTCCATTACACAAATAGGGAGTTTAAAATTCATCATTAAGATGATCATATATAGAATAGTCTTAATCTTGAGTTATTAATAAACTATCATTTTTGACATTTTTTAAAAATTTGTATGGTAAATGTTTGTTTATGCCAAACTCAATCCTTATATTTTAAAAACATAATGAAATAAATGGCTCGAAATATTAACATATAGATATAGAATCCATTCTTTTATTTTTAAAAGTTGGAAAAATTGTTCTCTTAAATAATTGATTGGAGACTTGAACAAAGTGCTCAAATTTGTAAGATAGTCACAAATTAACTAATCATTAAAGAATCAAGTAGAATTTAAACTAAGATGTAATTAGAGAGGTAATAAAATTACTTAGTTCTAATTATGAACTATTTATAAAAGATTAATCCATATGTAATGATTAAATTAATGGAAGATGCAATGCTTTTATTTGAATAAATTATACCATAAATTAAAGAGTGCAATTTCATTTTTATACTGAAATAACACTAAAATTAGCAATTTTGATTTATTAATTTAAGAATTAAATTGATGATCAAATTTATTGGAGCTTGAATTATAGGTCCATAGGTCCCTTCTCTATCATCTTTACATTATAAGATATGTGAGATTAATAACTGAATTAGTTTATAATTGTTAAATTAATATAGCATTTTTATAAAAATTGTGACATAATGTAATAGTTAACTTACATCATAATAGATAAATTATAATATGATCTACATAATTCACATATAGTAGTCAAATTACCCCAAAACAAATGATTAATTAATTATGAATTAATGAATATTATTTAATAATACAATAAATTAATATTTACTTTTTAAAAAAAATATTTTAAGTGAAAGTTATGTTTTCCCACTATTATTATCACTACATAATTTATCATTTAATTAAATATTTTTAAAAAAAAATTAAATATGCTTTCATTTATCAGTGAGGCAATTTAATATTATAGTAGGAGTAAAAAATTAGGTATGCCCATTAATACTATTATTCTATTCATCTTATTCAAGAGAGAGATATGATAAGAAAGATAAGAGCAAGACAACAGTTTGTTCTTTTATTCTACGTCTACCAACCTATTCTTGAGAGAAAAATGTAGAGAGAATAGAAGAAGAAGTTCATATATGTTTGGTTTCTATATATTAGCAAAAGGAGAAATTAGGTTTGCATATTCTAACTCTCTATTTACTAAAGACTGAAAAAAAGTGCTATTTTAGTTATATCAACACACTACATACTTAGTAATGCTTAAGTCATTAAATCTTCAGAGGTAAACTATAATTTTTTACTATCATTATATTAGCGCAATTAAAATAAATCTTTACTTAACTCGTGTCCTAAATAGAAGTTGATTGTGGAAATGATCAATATCCTTAAGAGATTGGTGTACTATACACATATCATTAATTCCTTTTATTCATGATATATATTTTACTAAAAGAATGCACTAAGATACTTGAACAAGACCGAAATCATAACTTTCACAAAATTAGGAAATTTGATCATAAAATGACTATAAAGCATACAAATCACTTGAGGTACTTAGCAGCCAATAACTAATATTAAAAAAAATATTCAAGACTATCAAAATATGAATGCTAGTTCATTAGCAAAAAAATTATCCAAAATGACACATAGTTTTGCAAAAACTAGTCCATTTGCCTATAAATGGTGTCATTTGATTTTAAAAATATTTAGACAATACCTTTCCTATTTTTAGGATATTTCCACATCAATTAAATTATAATTATAGATCTATAAGAATAATTTACAAGTCAATTCCCATGTATACATACCAAAGAGAATCATTTAGAGCAACATAGAATCACATTTGAACTATTTTTGGTTAGGACAAGTCTAACACCATTTCAACACTTGTATTAAAGTTATAACCAACAAGTTAATGGATTTAATACATATAAGAAAAAAAATCAGATTACAAGCATAGACAGCGTATTTCAACAGTGAATACACTTGAATATACTAATAGCAAACTTTAGGATTTTAGGCCTAACTTTAATTCTCTACTTAAATTATGTATTTCTAACAATAAAATAAGATTTCTAGGACTTTTATTCATCAAATAAGAGCTTTCTTTTAGGAACTGTAACAAGATAAATTCATTATAAACTTAAAATCCCACATAAACCTCACATTGACTAGTTTGGATCTTTGTCGGAGTTCTTGCTTTCTATCTCCACTAAAATGATTTTAAAAACTTAGAAATAGATTTTAAGACTCAATAGGACTTGGAGAAACTCTTATTGAAGTGATATCAAGTGGAGAATTGAAATTAGAAAATAAGATCTAGGAAGAAAAATTAGTAGACTTACTTTGACTAATTTAGACCTATCTTACTTTTTAGAGTTCCAACTTGAATTCTATCACTTGAAAACTTTTGGATATGGCTAAGAAGAGCTGAGAGAAGTGTAGATAGTGGCTCGAGTAATCATGTCATGGCTGGAGAAAAAGAATAAAAAATGACCAAATTTGATCTAAAAGCAACACTTAATGACTAAGGAATAACATAAGTTAAATTCTGGAGGATATTTTTGATAATTTATGTTCTAACTTTCTCTGTGTCTAGTTTTAACACATTCTTAGCTTACTAACCATATTGTTGGCCATTTCTATACAACTAAGTGTAGATAAAATTAGTGAATCCTGGCTTAGAAAGTAAAAATTGATCATATTTTGACTTATAATCTTTTATGATCAGCCTTATTGTATTGGTGGAACCTAGCCCCATATCTAATCATTAAATTTAAAAATAAATCAATCAAAATCCAATTAATAATATAAACATAGTATCAATATCTAATTATTAGAATGCACAAAAATGACATTATGCGAGTAAGTTGAATCTAAGCTAGTTTAGTACAATAAAATATAACTCAATGATGTGAATGCCACATTGTACTTACCTGGAATTGACATTTTGAAAATGTTAGATTTTGAGTTCTAGATATTAGATAAAAGCTATTTCATGTATTAAACGTATTGTAAATTTGACTCCGAAAAGTGTAAAAAATGTATTTTACCAAAAACTACTATTTGGCCAAATAATCAACAAATATGATTTTTATGTATATACACATGGTATTGCATTCATGAGTATATTCTTTGTTCTTTTTCCTCTCTCTCTCTCTCTCTCTCTCTCCATGAGAGTATTGAGCCTTGATGCTGCATATAGACACTTCAACAATCATTAGTATAATAATATAAATCTAAATACACATAATATAAAGAATGATCATGTTACTATGAAATTGGTATTGATGACTTCTAGATGCTTAATATGCAATAAAAACAAGTTTATTATTAACTTGGTATACATTTAGAAATCTTGGGCATTAGACATAGAGAATAAAATGTATTAGTAATAATATTTATAGAATAAACACTAATTGACTTAATGAAAAGATAGACTCCTCTTATTTATCATGAAGTAAGGTATTTAATTCCACTATTCATATGTTATGCGGCCTCCATTCGTCTTACTTGAATCACCCACTTGAATTCTCTTCGGTGGTTGATTTAATCTTGATACGGTATATATTAGTTCTACTAACTTAAAATTCATTATAAGTACTAGAATCTATCTTCTCCCAAAGAATATCCAACTCTTCTCTGGAGAAACTTTATTAATCTTAATTACAAGAGCTTTCCTAGAGCTAACACTCTAAGATGATAAACAGCTCATAAATACACAAAGCTCAAAAACTCTTATAATAAAAGCTCAAAAACTCTTATAATATTAGCTCACAATTTCACTCGGTTTTTGGCACACCTAAACTTTGCAATTAACGTGCTTTATAGAACTATCGGACCTTGTTTCCCACTCTGTAGAAAAGAAGCTTGGACGTGTATAATCAATTAGTCAATTAATTACGTCCAAAAAGAATTAGTTATTAAATCTATTACTGCTATTGTGACAACATATTATAAATAAAGAAAATCAACATTAATGGGAAAGCACGTGTTTGGTAAATATAATCCTGCATTAAAATCATTAAGAGTATCATTCTCACGTTGATTAACAATCAGGAATATATGGAAAGACGCCTTACACACACAAATGAGACAAAATCAATTTTTTTAGCTATTTCACTCACTGCTATTGCTACAGCAGTAACCAAAAAGGAAAAATGAAAAACGAGTATCTTCCTGTTAGTAAAAAAACGTGTGATGCGAATCCTCGTTCAATTATCATTAGTAAAATTAGAATAGACTTATAGAATCAATGTTGTAAAATGTGAGTGCGTTAAAATGGAAAAACAAATGGGAAACTTCCTAGTTTTCTTTTGTCCGGAAAATCATTCCAAAAAGAGAGTTACTATCTGTTGTGTAGTCTAAAATCTATCCTAAGGTCGCATAAGGATTATATGCGACCTCCTCCGTAAGGGTTTTATATGCGGCCTCCTCCGTGATGGTTATATGCGACCTCTCCCACAGGTTTTGTGCGACCTTCTCCGTGCAGTTTGCCTTGTCAAACAGGAAACCTATAAGAAGGGAGAAACACGCAAAAGCTATAAAGGAAACCTACAAGAAAAGGGAAACACGCAAATGCTATGGAAGAAACCTACAAGAAAAGGGAAACTGAAGACTCCTATTTGTGATTAACTAGTTATCCGTTTTGAATAGTTATCTAATTATATTGTTATTTAATTTATGTTACCCAATTG
>JXTB01000158.1:608191-627936 GCA_002914805.1 Parasponia andersonii | reverse complement strand
GCTTTCTCCTCCTCCCAAGCCTTCTCCGAGTTCTCGAATGCTTGAGTTATTTCGTCGAGCTTCTCAGCTTTCTCTAAGCTTTCGAGAACTGGATCGTGCATCAGGACAGCAGCAGCCGCAGTCTAAAAAAGAAATTTTTTGAGATAGTGTTATGAAAATCTCCAAGCCAACAAAAATGAGAATTAAGAAGCTTACATTGGCCAGCATCCTCATCGCAGATCCGAAAGCGACCTTGGCGGAACGTTGCTTCATTCGCTCCCAACCTTCTTCAGACATGAAACGGTCGATGAAGGCTGCGCTCATACCAGCCTTCTCTGGTAGTTGGTTAAGGAGTGTGAACAGTTCGTCGCCTTTATCCGCCAGAATCGGTTCCGAGGAGGTAGCAGCCTCGGTAGGAGGTACTGAGGTGCTTGCTGGCTGAGATGGTTGAGGGGGCGAGCTCGGTGGGACGTCCTTGTAGACGACTTTTCTCTTTTTCAAGCAGTCGACCTTCTCATTCCCTTTTGATGGCGGCGTGCTCTCGGGTGTTTTGATTTTTGCCATTGACCCGAGAGTTGATGGAAGAGCTCGCAGACCGCTTCTGATTACCATCTCTGTACAACAGAATGTGTTAGTGAGCGGGGAAACGAAATATAAAGGAAATTAGAATGCGCGTGCAATTACCTTCTTCTTGTGGAGCTGGTTGAGGAGCTGGTGGGGACGCAGTCTCTGAAGATGAGGGCTCTGAGCGAGGAGGTGTGACCGGTGCCTTTCTTTTTCTTATTCTGGAGGACGAGGCACCCAAGTCCGCCTTCTTCCTGGGCTTCTTCTTCGAGCTCGCTAGTCTGGAGGAGATCACCGGGGGGTCTGGGAACGCGGCACCCCTTGGAATCAGACCGCAAGCGACCAGGTTCTTCGATGTGCCCAAGACTTTCCAGTTAAATTCTTCAACTGGAAGCTCGTTGACTGCACATACTATTGTGAGCTGATCACTGGAGAGTCCTGGTCGATCCCTATTATCTGCGATGACATTGGGAATGCAATCAGTATAAAGAATAGATATACAAACAAGACTGAGTTAGAAGACTACCTATCGGGGTTTTGGAAGAAGCCATTGGCTGCATAGCGAAAATGGAAAAATGGATTTTTCCATTTTCCCATGTTGTTGCGAACCCCGTAGATCATTTTTATGGCTTGATTCGACCACTTGCTCGCATAGAAGAAGCCGAAGTTTGATGGATTTGACTTTACTTGGTAGAACCAAGCGAATTCCTCGGGAGAAGGGGTTTCTAAACCAAATTTATGATACAAAATGTACAAGCCTACCATATACCTATAAGTGTTAGGGGTCAATTGAAAAGGGACGACCCCATAGTAATCTATTATCAATTTTATGTACGGGTGAAGGGGAAGATGCATGCCGTACTTGAGGACCGCCTCAGAAAATGAAGCGAGCTTACGAGGGAGTGTGTGTGGACGGTTGAACTCCATCGGAACACGCAAGGGGATGGCGATCTTGTAGCAGCTCGCGATTTTCCTGAGTTTGTTCGCCGTACAGCTCGTTCCAACATTTGTGCATGACCAGTTCCCCTCTACATATTGGTAGCCAGAAGAAAATGCCGGAGCATTCCTAATGTGTTTGGGCCATTGATCCTGGGGAAGATCGCCTATTCGAGGACTTCTTTGTCTTACCCCAGTTATTTTTATCTCGGGTTCAGGCTCGAGATAATCCTCAAGGTTAATAGAACTAACACTTGAGCCAGATTCCCCAGAAAAGGTATTTCCTTCCCTAAATAGTTCCTCACTACTAGACATCTGAAAAGAAATACGCAGGGATTCAGATAGAGGATTTCTATTATGCTAATATTCTGGGGTTACATTAAACAAACAAGTTCATTCTTAAATGGTCTACGAGTTCATCAGAAAGTGTTCGAGCAGTTCGTCAGAAAGTGTTCGAGCAGTTCATCAGAAAGTGTTCGAGCAGTTCATCAGTAAATGAACCGTCAGTTCAGAAAGAATAGATTAGGGTATCAGACCCTAGAAATTCTTCTCATAGGATCATTTCTAAGCGATATTTAGTGATTCTACTCTACGGACTGAAGAAAAAAAGTATAAGAGGAACAAATTTCTTATTTCACTTCGGTGAAATAAGTTTGTTCCCAGATTGAAGTTGTTTTCAAGAATGAAAGAAATAAGAGGAGACACTGACCTTTCTTCAAGAGAGGGAGTTAAGTCGATTCGAAACTCTGTCGGAGCAGCAGCAGTGGTTGGAGCGACCTGGGAGATAAAACGGCGCTAGGGTTCTGAGGATTTCTGAAGTTTTCAGAGAGAAATAGTAAAATGAAACAGGAACAGATGGTTTCTGATATTTATAACCTAAGCACCGTTAGATCACAGCCGTAGATCAAAAGATTTGAATTTTAAATCTGAAGGCTAAGGATTGCGTGGGATTTGAATCTATCCGAAAAGTCAGGATTGTTTAAAATTTGAAAAGATTTGGTGACGGTTGGCATCAATCAGACTTCCTCGAATTTCGCTCTTAGCTACACGTGCTCCGTTCTGATAGATAGATACGCGTGATCTTGAGAGATGAGATTTGGAATCTGACGGATCTTCGATTACTCAAAACCACAAGTTTTAAGTTATGACATCACAAGGTCGCACGGTAATTAGAAGCTCCATTTCGTCCTAAAGAACTAATGAAGCTGGGGGCCAATTGTTGTGCAGTCTAAAATCTATCCTAAGGTCGCATATGGATTATATGCGACCTCCTTCGTAAGGGTTTTATATGCGGCCTCCTCCGTGATGGTTATATACGACCTCTCCCACAGGTTTTGTGCGACCTTCTCCGTGCAGTTTGCCTTGTCAAATAGGAAACCTATAAGAAGGGGGAAATACGCAAAAGCTATAAAGGAAACCTACAAGAAAAGGGAAACACGCAAATGCTATGGAAGAAACCTACAAGGAAAGGAAAACTGAAGACTCCTATTTGTGATTAACTAGTTATCCGTTTTGAATAGTTATCCAATTATATTGTTATTTAATTTATGTTACCCAATTGTATAGTTACCCGTTTATACAATTAGGATCCTAGAGACATAAGGAACCTAGGGACATAAGGTTACTATTATCTATATAAAGGGGACTCTGTGTTCCGAAGAAAGACACACCAAGTTCTGGGCAGAGACAAGTCACGGAGAATAGAAGTCACATGCTTAGAGTATTCCAAACTTTGGGTAGTCTAAGTCTTTAGTATTCTTCAATAGCTTTTCAGTCTTTCCGATTTCCAAACGAGATTGTAACCTTGAGTGTTTATTATTATTCATAAAATAGTGAGAAAACAGTGGACGTAGGCTCATCTTTTTTGGGGCTGAACCACTATAAATCCCTCTCTCTTTATTTGCTTTGATTACTACTTCAATTCACACAAGTCACATCTCTTGATTATTTATAAATTTATTGTTGATAAAACCTCCATCAACACTATCAATCACAATTAATCCAAGAATCATTGCACAAATCACACAACACACTGATTGGAATTAAGCCAATAAGATACCAAAAATATGTAGGGCAACTTGTGCTTTAACAAAGATTAACAAACTGGTTGCTTAAATTTTTTTTGAGTTCTCCTATGTCTTCACTTCTCCAATGAACCTTGATAAGGCTCTACAAGATTGGAGCCAACCCCCCACAGGCTGGTTAAAAGTTAACATTGATGTATATATTCGTACTACGGACTCAATCACCTATGCTCTTGTCTATAATGACAGAGGACCGATGCAGTGGTTGTTGAAGCAGTGGCGGCCCTGACTGGTATAAGGCTGGCAAGAGACCATGGATTCAATTATGTGGTGTTTGAAAGTGACTATGCATTAGTTCTGAACGGAATCAAAGAGTATCTGTAATTCTCTCATTGAGATACTCATGTTCTACGAAAGATCTGTTTTAGTGAGTACTACTCAATAATTACTTAATTGCTTGATGTATTGATAATTAATTTTTTTTAACATGTATGAAAAAATTCGCAAAAATGAGTGCATCTATTAAAATAAAACAAGAAAATAAATAAACACAAGATATTTTTAACGTGATTTTATTATTATCAATAGCCTACTCTACAGGACTACGCCCATAGAATTAAACAATATTAGTAAAGTATACGTAATAAAATCACCAATAGATTTAAGCAATAAAAACATTCCACTTTAAATTGTCACAAAGTATCGTATTCCTTCACTAGCGAGCTCTACTCTACTTAGTTGATCCTTCACTTATGAATTCTTTTCACAATTATTCCTTCACTAGCGAGCTCTACTCTACTTAGTTGATCCTTCACTTATGAATTCCTTTCACAGCTACAGATCAATCTTTACGTGAAAATAAAGTGTTTGTCCTCACGAAGAATACGTGCACTCAAACTATAGTTAGACAATTCACTTAGCTCTCTAAGACTTAAATGGCTATAGAACACATTCTATGCCTTAAAAAATAAAAGTTCTTCTAACTAGATTTTTCTCTGAAAGTGCATCCCAAACTCTTGAAATGGTTGAGCATTTACAGAAGAACGTTCAATTCCCTGATTGTCCTCTGCAATAATATAATTTGCTGTTGCAATAAAATCGTCCAGATGAATGGACACTTCTTAGAAACATTTATAGCCAAATAGAAACTCTTATTTACACCTGTCAAAGATTGATAATAACTCAGAAAATTGTATCATCATTAATACCAATCATGTACCAAGATTTGAGGAACTTTCAAAGAATAGTTGATCTTGTTGCAATAGATCAGATATCACGAGCCAACAACTCATATTAAATAATTAATACAATATCAATTAATTAATGAGTAAATATTCAACACAATAAATGGCAAAAATAATTTTGAATTGTCCTCAGAAACGTCTCCAAATTTATTAGTCTAAGATTAAGTAATTAATAAGAAGAAAATCACCAATAAAGGAAACTTGAATAAAGAAAGCATCAATCAGGAAATACTAAAAGGAATAAGAAAAACCAATTTCCCATTCATACTGAACATTTAAGCACGAAATTCCTTTTAATTTTCAATCATATCACACTCAGAATCATTAAAAATGGGAATGCAAAACGTTCGCGTAAATTCCAAAAAGTTTCCATACTACAATCCGTTGAGAGGTTTTGCCGAACTTATTGCAACAACTGCAGTCTACAGACCTGTTGAAGCAGTACTTCATAAAACATAATAACTTGAGTTCATAATAATTTGCTATAAAATGCCAAATCCTAGTCCTAACTATACCAATATTTTGTATGGGCTAATATAATCTCTAGTAACTCCCTATGTCTTAATTAATTTATGTTAAAGACAACTATATTTGTATGTATAATTAACTTTGCATAATTTTACATATGAGCTATAATGGGATGGACACTTGTTCACTAACTGGCCATTATGGACACTTGTTCACTAACTGGCCTGAGGCTCATAGGCTCCCTCATTCCTAATGTCATGGCCGATCTATTGGGCCATGACATCTCTCACCGCAATTACCTATGTATAGACACATTTCATGTCTAATATAGCATGGCACCATTTGAGAGAATGTGAGGAAGAGGAAGAATAGGAGGAGCTCATAAGCCTTCTAGCAAACCTATGTTCTTCTTGGTTGATCTTGTAGGATGATAGCAACTATAGAAAGCTAATAAGAGGTAATTCTAATTCTATTGCATTGATATATCTCAAAATCAAATAGTCATTGTTTATGTTCATTTTATTAATTGGATGAGCTAAACATAATCAAATTATGTTTCTTGTGATTAATTTACTCATCAATATGCCTTTATTAATTTTATCAATTGGTATCAAGAGCCACTTTCATTTGAATTGAGGTTATCAAACTTTATCAATTTATTTTTAAGATTTTCGGTTAATTTTCGTGGGTTTTATACCCCTTTTTTCAAAATCGATTTTTCACTCAAATTAACGACATGTTGAGCTTAGAAAACATGAGTTATGGGTATTATTTTGTCTAAGATTTATGGATTTATTTGGCTATTTTCATGGTTATTGAAAGGTTTAAAAATAGTGGAAAATGAATTTCTTAAAACTTAGTTATTTTGAAATTTTTGGCCAAATAAATATTATAAATCGATAGAAATGAAATTTTGAGGAAAAACCTTTTTTGAATCATCGAAAACGGAGCACTAGAAGCCAAAAAATGTCCAAACAGGTCAAATGGGTCTGAACTGGGTTGAGAGGACTCAACTGGAGGTCATGAATGATGCAAACGAAGTACCGTTTTGCCTCCATCAAGTAAAAAATGACATGTTTTCTTAGAAGAAGCTGTCGTTTTTTTTTTTTCAGTGAAAGTAAATCATTTTTTTTTGAAGAAAAATAGTTTTTTTTTTTCAGTGAAAGTAAATCATTTTTTTTTGAAGAAAAATAGCAGGTCGTTTAAGGGCAGAGTTGTTTGTCATTTTAAGAAATGACATGTCGTTTTTGGCTCTTAGGTAAAACGATATATCATTTTTCTTCCCTAGTTTTCAAATAAAAAAAAAAAAATCTGGGCTTCCTAATGGCACGTGCAGCCATTTTCTTCCGTGATTTTCGATATTTTGCTCCATTTTTTATTTCCTAATATTTTGTGTGATTATTTATTATTTTTGGCTACTATAAAATATTTTATTAAATTATCACATATATTTTGAATATTGTCTTAAATAATAAATCTCACTTTTTGAGTTAAATTAATTCTTAGGCATAATTGTATGCATATTTTGACTTGTACCATGTTTAGTTGTATCTTAATATTTATAAGTTAATATTACATATGGTTACATGCATATTTTGATATTTTTATGTCACTCATGGTTGTCTGCATATTTTGGATAATTTTATACCTTGAATTTCAATTTGAAAATTTTTATATTATGTGGCATAATTAATTGTGAAATTCTGACAATTGTCACAGCTTATGTGCTTACCTATTGTGAGCTAAGCTTGTCAAATTGTAGAGTATGGTTGTATCAATTATTAGATTCTCACTTTTGGCCAATTTTGAGCATATTTTTTATTCCATATTTTGTTGCTATATGCTACATTTTATTCTTAGAACATTCATTATAAATAGAAAATATATTTTGACATATTATATGGATAATTTATGAATTATTGCTTATTTTTGTGCATTTTCATGATTATTATTACTTGATAATATAAATGCATGATTGGCCATATTTCAAATTTGTGAGATTTTGACCGATTCTGAATATTTTTATACTTACCTGTCGTGAGTCGAGCATGTCAGATTATTAATGGAAAATTTGTGATTATTATTGTTTATTCTCCCTTGATTGATCCCAACTAATACTAAGGTTTATATGCACAATTAAGATATTTTGTCGATAATTTTATTGTTTTGGTATAATGCTTAGATTGGTGAAGGAAGTGAATTGAATGTCATGAACCATACAATCTTTGTTGTACTGTCGATAGTGAATTGATACATTTAGTTGTGGTATCTGGTGCATGATTCTTACCTACGAATGAGTCCTTGTTTGCTTAAGGGACTCTAGCACACAATGATCGCGTTATTGATTGGATTATTGAGAAAGTAGAGAGGAAGAACAAATATCATGATCTTGATTTTTACATGCATATTAGTGATATTGCTCTTAGTTATTTCCTCTGGCTTGATGCAATCATTTTGATACTGAATATGACTATTATATTTAATGACATAGATCTCTCACCAAAGTGTGATAAATCTACTATTTATAGTCTGTTGATGCCATGAAACTCTATGATGAGTGGGAGTATTTAAAGAGATGTTCTTTAAGATTAATGAGATATTTATCGTATAATTGGTTCGTAACAGTTTTTGAGGATAGGATTGTTAAGATTTTTCTTGAAGTCATTGATGAGAAATTTGGATGTTTTTCCCTACAATGATGAGTATAGACTTTTAAGTATTTTGAATTCTACATTTTATAATGCTATTAGTAGAATTAAAGATCACATTGGTAAGGTGTTATTTGGTTATTATAGTTCATAGGAATTGGTATGGATTATTGAGAGAACTCTTCCATCTTTAGTTTGTTTCGATTACATCAAGTCATGATACTCAGAAGAAACAATTGATTAGAGGTAAGGCTTGACCATTATAAGAAGTAATCAACTTAGATGAGCTGATAATAATGCTTATTAGGAAAAAGGATGATATAAAGGATAGGATGTCATTGATGGAGATTAAGTTCCAACTGGTCTTGAAATAACATATGCACTTAGTGGTAAATATCATCTTAAAGTTGATATTTTGGAGATAGTCAGATTATGACTAGGCTTATGATATTCTTTTGGGGATATATATACTTGTCTATATTTCTTTTGACTTAAATCAACTTGTTTTTTGATATCTAATTTTGGGTGATTGGGATATACTTTTCTTTCAGAATTAAAAAATTAATTATACTATTAACGATTCTAAATGTCTAAGAGATGAAAATTTTACATATTGTGGTATAAGAATTAGATTACAATTTTGGATTTTCAAATGAAAAGATCAATAGTCAGATTCGTGAGGTGTATTATAAGTTTTTCATCCAAGATTATTGTGCACATACTTGTTACTTCAATTATTAGTAAACTATCATGGTTATAAGAGTAAGAATGACACTTGTGCAATTTCTCTAGAATTAATCCATACCGAGATTTTTAGACCATTGATTCCTCAAGTTATAAGAAGTTATAGATGACTATAGGCTTTTATGGATAACTACTCCTATTATGGTCATATTGAGCTTATTTTTCTAAAGGTCTAACTCATGGAAAATGGATTAAAGTGATCAAGTCTGACTATAATGGTTATTATAAGAGATATAATTAAGATAGAATATAATCCTTAACCTTTTGCAAAATATTTCTAAAAATATGATATTGATCGGTATTATGGATAATAATTGGATCTTCTGGATATTATAATATTGCGAAATTTTATCGATAACACATTTCTTGATATTGTGTAATATCTTTTGAGGATTGATTTATGATGGTTCATACGTGATTAAATGATTTTGGATTTGATTTCCATCTCATACCACCATAATGATCGAGTCAAATGAAGCTATTAATTTTATTCATATTTCTGGTACAAGTTATGAGCTATGTGAGATTTTATTCGATGAGGCATATTCTACATTATTATCTCCATTTTTGTTGTTTTCATTGCAATTTTTGGCCCTAAGATTGGGCAAAAACATATAGTCACTCAAGTTATGTTTATTGATCTGGTGATAATTTATGATTCCATATATAAATGAAGAGACATATTTTTGAGGAGATCATAGTGATTAAATATACTTGCAATATTTTAGAGATTTTATAGTTTATTGGCAGGAATACAAGTTTGACATTGATCATACCTCTTTTATGATAATTTGCCAATGAGCCACTAGTAGTCTCCAGTTCTTATTGTGGATGACATCATGAATAGTGAGATGAATTCTAAGTTATTTGAAAATGTGGGACTTGGTTAAATTAGACAATGATTTTTAACTTATTAGATAGATACTGATGTCTAAGACTAAGCGCAATTATAAGGTTTAAATGGGAAGTATAAGCAAGATTTCAGGCTAAAGATTTTAGCAAATGAGAAAAATTATTCATGAAGATATTTTCTCATTAGTTTCCACTAAAGATACCTTATTGGTTTTGTAGTAATTATTACTTTGTTGACTTGGAACTTAATTAGATAGACATGAGAACTATTTTTTGAATGAAGTTTGAGCATTTGCATGGCTACACTGATTAGTTTTGAGATATTTGGTAATGAATACCTAATTTATTAGATCCATAGTTTTGGCTATGGATTGAAACTGGTATTAATATAGTCGTATTACAAATTTAATGAGATTGTCACCATCAGTATGTTTTGAAAAAAGTCATTGATCAATGTGTATATGTGAGGGTCAGTGGGAGCAGCTACATATTCATGATTTTATATGTTATAGATATTATGCTTGTATTTAAAAATTCTAACATGATATGTGAGACAAATAATTGTTGATTAGCCATATAGATATAAAGAATCTTGGAAAAATCTCGTATGTTCTAGGTATATGTTCTTTATATAGTTTTAATGATATTTTGATTTGTCTTAAATAATCTACATTGATCAAGTTCTTTGCAGAGATCCAGTTCTAAATATTGTTATACTTACTAGAAAGTTCTAAAATGTGACAATTATGAAAGGCCGAAAGTCTGTTAGTTGATTTAGGAGAAATCAAATAAGATTAGTCCATATGCGTCTACTGTTAGCAGCTTGATTTACATATACTCGAGTATGCATATGCCATAATATTGAATTTATTTTAGGCATACAAGTTTGGTACTTGAGTGATCTTTTTGGGTTATGTAGGATCATATCTAGTGATTAATTCATCGGCAGACCAATGTTCATAACATAGTTAGATCTTATGACACCGAGGTTGTAGGTTGCATTGATGATAAAAATTCATCCCACTGTATATATTATGATGATAGTAGGAGGAGCTGATATATGATTTTGTGTCAGTTAGACACTTACAGCTAGGTTATTTGGGATTTAGTGTCAATATGACATTTACAACTACCTTGCCCATTGAGGTAGAGTTTTAAAGCATTTTATGAGGCTACTTATTATGCTATATGACTATGAAATTTTGTTTCAATATTCAGAGTAATTGACTCTGTTTCTAGAGGTTGCTAAAATATTTATGATTATGATTACAGCCATATCTTTCTCTTAATACTTGTGGAGCACTACTAGCTCCAGATGTATTAATATATAGTTCTTTTTGTTAGAGAGAAAGTTGTAGCACCCTTATTTTTGTTGAGAACTTGCATACGGATAACATATTGGCAAATTCACTAGCGAAAGACTAACCTTATGTATGTTTTAAGAACACACATCCCATAAGAGACTATTAGGAGCCTTAGTTGTATTGAGCTAGTGGGATTTTACTACCATCTAGATATGATGAATATTTTGTTGATTAATGTGGATTGCTTATATTTTATGTAATACATACATGATATGGATCCTAGTCACTTTTTTGATACGTACACACATGTTTATTTGGTAAGTGACATATAATTAGAAACTTATCGTTTTAATCTCAATATATGTATTGTTGGTGAATCCATATATGAAAGTTGCTGCCATATTTTGTGAATATCTAGCACCTGATTGTGTATGATACTTGTATCCTATCGATTCAGCATTAGAAATGATTAGTTTTGGCTATTTATATTTGAAATAGATTCTTGTATTTTGACATGTTATGGTTAAGTAAGTATTTTGTATGATTATAATGTCCAAGTAAGAGAATGTCGGAATATTTTGTATGAACTAGTATGATCACTAGTAACTCACTATGTTTTAATTAAAGTATATTAAGGACAATTATATTTGTATGTATAATTGATTTTGCATAATACTACATAAGGGTCATAATAGGATAAACATTTGTTTACTAACTAGCAAGAGGCCTGTGTACTCCCTGTTGGGATTTTTGCCCTAAAAAGCAGATTTCCAATTTTACCCTTTTGAGTATAAATAACTTTCTCTTATATGAAATTATGATATTTGCTAGATTAAACTATCTTAGTTGAATAGTTTATTCATCTGAAAAAGATTCCATAACTTTATATGTATATAAAGAAACAAACATGATTAAGTGTTAATTATGGGGAGACTTGTTTCTTTATCTAAGTCTAAATGAAGTAGTTTACAATCTGTAAATAAAGATGAAATACTTTATTTACTATAGATTGTAGTGTTTGTCTATCTCAACAGGAATGATGTGTCTCAAATCATTGAAGTATTTGACTTCTGATAGAAACACTAAAACATCATAAACAAGTTGTGTGTATTAAACTGGATCAGGTAATATAAAGAATTGGAGTGCCGTAACTCAATTCCTATATTATCACAAATTAGCCCTTAGTATATAAATCTTAATCCTTGATGTTTGACTGGACTTGCTTTCATGGGTTATAGCCTTTTGATTTGTTAAAAGACTAACCTCTATGAAGTTAGAGGTGAACTTTGGCATATTAGAGGTTATGGCTTATGAATTGATGGGAACACCAAATAGTTAAGGACACTATACATTAATACCACTTTAGGTTCTTTCAAGATTCATGAAATAATTAGATCTAAGATCTTAGTATTCAATTTGTGAATTGGTTGATAATTTTGTCTAAATAGCCATTGAGAACAAAATTATCGACAACATTATTTCTTGATAGAAAGATGGTAACTTAAGCGTAAATAGGTGTTGGAGGGGTATTACAGTAATTTCATCTATCCAACTACGGCATTATATAGGGATTATATATGTGGTATAGAATATGCTAGATGGATCGGGTAATCAAGGTTAGTTGATTAAATCTCTATAAAAGGCATGACATTTAATCTAAGAGTGCAGTATTAGGCCTTAAGTGGAGTGTTCCCTTTACGAATAATTTTTATATAAATAGCATAATAAGAGTTATTATGTATTTATCATATTATTGGATCTTAGATTATTTGGATCCATTAGGTCCCTTGTCTAGCTCAATTAAGCTCATTAATTGGTTGGTGGTATTTGTGAAATAAGTTTCATGAAACTGTGTAAAATAATGATTCTACATAGAAGTTGGTATTTTTATAAATTAGTTTCATGAGTTGGACATATTTATAAAAATACACCCAAAGCCCAAATTGGAAAAAAAGCTCAATCCTAATTAGACTAGGGTTAGCAGTTTTGGGTGCCATATATATAAGATATATGAGAGGAAAAACTAAACAGTAACTCATATAGAGTCACACGCATAAGACATAGGGATAGAGAGAGATTTCGGCCAACCTAGGCTAAGGGAGAGAGAAAAATGATTCCTATAATCTCATAGTCTCATCTCACATCCCGGTATTCCATAGGATCAAGAAGGCATTCTTAATCGTTCTCCAACGAAGGTTTCGACTTGGTGCTCACTCACTTCATCAACCAAGAGCATGAGCATAGATGAGAAGATCTAGGGTTGGAGGTTTGATTAATATCAATAAGGAGATCAAGGAGGAACATGCTACAAGAGGTAAACCCTAATCTCATCTCTAGGGTTTTGTATCTAGATTTGATTTATGTTGTACATGATCCTGTATATGATGCATATGTGTTATATGGTTATGAAAACTGTTTTCATGTAAAATTTTAAAACCTAAATATACTATTTTTCCGCTGTGTTCATGATATGATCATGTATTTTCCATATCTGCATGCATGCATAATTTTCCTAAGTGTTAGATCAATTTACCAATACTCTCCTATTCTTGATATCATGGCTGGTCCATTGAGCCTTGACACCTCCCACCACAATTGCCTATATATAGACATATTTTGTGTCTATTATGGCATGGCACCATTTGAGAGAATGTAAGGAAGTGGAAGAATGGGATAGGTTCATAAGCCCTCTAGCAAGCCTATGTTCTTCTTGGTTGATCTTATAGGATGATGGCAGCTATGGAAAGGTAATGAGAGGTAATTCTAATTCTATTGCATTGATATATCTCAAAATCAAATAGTTATTATTTATTTTCATTTTATTGATTGGATGAGCTAAATATAATTAAATTATATTTCTTGTGAGTGATTTGTTATATCTCAAAATCAAATAGTTATTGTTTATTTTAATTTTATTGATTAGATGAGCTAAACATAATTAAATTATGTTTCTTGTGATTGATTTGTTCATCAACGTGCCTTTATTAATTTCATCACTAACATTCTGTTACAAGACTGTTGAATGTTTATACAATAAATTCACTTCTCAGAAATGTCCTCTGTCGCTAGGACGACAAATTTTAGAGCTCAAAATTTGGCCAAATGGTTTTCTTAAATCTAATTTCCTTGGCATTATTCATAATGCCATTTTACCTGTTTTGCTTTTTAGTATGGACTTAGCTAAGCTTTGATTGACTTGGCCCTCTCTGTATTTTTGTTTGAGTTGGTGCTTGTTTAATGATGTATAATCCTAATGTCGTTTAAAAAAAATATATGTATATATATAAATAAAGGAGAAAATTAAAGCAATTCTCTCCTCTTTTTTCATCTTCATTCCCTGATGTCCTCGGCGTAGACGGCGACAGAGGTGTGTGGCTTGAGGAGGGTGCAGTCATCCCCAGGAGAAGAATAACTATCATTCTGAGTTCCTTTCTTCTAAGTGGTGTCTCAATTAGTCCAGTATGATAATATGCAAATAAGGGCTTCTTTAGATGTGTGAAAAACATATTTATTTCTCTCAATAATTCTTTCATCCCTTCCTTTTCTTACTCTATTCATGTACCGATTAAACTGAAATTTATTATAAGGAAAACTTTTAGTTGCTCGGGACATGTCTCTGTTGAATTATTTTGTATCAATTAGAATTAATTACAAAATATTACAATTATATATTCGTAATTAATTAGGAGATATTTTTTAGTCCTATAAATTGTATCTTTTTCAGAAAAAAAAAAAACAAGAGAAAAAACCATTCTTTCATGGTATCAGAGCAGATACGATTCTAAATACCCATACCAAATATAAACAAAATAGCCAAAAACAATTTTTTTTTTTAAAAAAGAGGAGAATAGAACCTTTCAGCAAACCTCTTTCACTCGTGCATCGCCTCAGCCACCACGTCTCAGACCCAGCCCACGTCTCAGTCCATCATACTGAGTTCTGCGCCGCACCACACTGACTCACCATGCCTCTGTGCCTCGCCAAGTCCCATGCTGTACCTCACTGCCTCACCGCGTCGTATCGCACCACAGGACGCCTAAACCTGATGCCGCTACACGACCTCACGCAGCTGCACGCCGAGACCAACCGCTACTCCTATGTGGATATAATCCCAATTTTTCTATTTATTTATTTATTTTTGACAAAACCTAAAATCAAAATGTTATATTCATTGTTTGGGCTGGACTAGTTATTTGATCTAAGTTTCTTTTGGGGTGGGCAAATTCAAAATATTATTGGGCCTCTCTTTTATTTTATTTTAATTTATTAAAAAAAATAAAAAAAAATGAGTGAACAAGGTGAATCAACTGGTACCAAATCTATTCCTATTCTGGTTAAGTCTGAAGGTATCTCCAATGCAGGCATTCAACTCACTGAAACAAATTATTATGTGTGGTCCCAGTTGATAGAGATGCATATTGCTAAACGGGAAAAACTCTCCTACATCATAGGCAAAATTACTCCACTTTCTGTGTCGAATAAAGGATATGAGAAATGGTATACTGAAAATCAAAAAGTTAAATGTTGGCTTCTGATGTCCATAACTCCTGACATTATGAAGTGCTACCTCTGTATTCCCACTGCCCGTGAAATAAAGAATGCTTTGTCCAAAACCTTTTATGATGGAATTGATGAGATGCAAAATCAAAAAACCTTCTCAGCCAAACAAGGTACCAAATCACTTTCTGTCTATTATGGAGAGATAATGAAAATATTTCAAGAACTCAATCATTATGATAGGGTGGTAATAAAGGATCCTGAAGATGTGGTAGCATACTAACAGTCTATTGAACGCACTCGAATCCACATCTTTCTTGCTGGGTTGGATACAAGTTTTGATCATCTTCGGCTAGAAATTTTATGTTACGAGCCACCCCTAAGTCTGGAAGAATGTTATTCCTTAGTCTGTCGTGAAAATTTCTAATCAACTACTTTCCATGAAGAAACTACCAAACCTAAAGCCTCCACACTACTCTCTCGACAACGATCCAGTCCAAAATCGCAAGATCACTCCAAACCCACCAACATAAAGAATTTCACATTCGAAAAAGGCTCCTTAAAATGCACTCACTGCAATCAAAATGGTCATACCAAAAATCGATGCTTTGAATTGATTGGATATCTAGACTGGTGGGACCCAGCATGACATCAGAATGCTAAGAGACCATCTTCGACAGTTCTCACTCAAACAAAAGTAGCCGATGTTCCATCTACTTTATCAGCATTGGTAACCACCACTAGAGAAGGTAAGGTTTTGAACATTTCTGCACCTGTTTTGAATAATGCATGGATAATTGATTCTGGTGTCACTGATCATATGAAATTTGATGTGCGACATGTTTCTACCCTGAAACCTTCATCCAGGAACTGTGTTTCTACTGGTAATGGCAATACTAATACAGTTCTTAGTGAATGGTCCTTCGATCTTACTAAAACTTTACACCTTGATTCTGTATTAGTGGTACCTTCCTTAAACTATAATTTTCTTTCTGTTTCTCAAATCACTAATACCTTGTCCTATATGGTTATTTTTTGTTTATAATTCTTGTGTATTTAAGGATATTCAGACTTAACAAATGATTGGTTATGGTATTAAGAAAGAGATGTTGTACTACTTAGATCTGGAGTCAACAAAGTCTAACAAACTTCAACAAGTTCTCGCCGTGAACAGTAGCACTACCTCCAAGAAAATGACTGAGATTTGGTTTTGGCATCGACGTTTAGGCTATGCCTCTTTTGGTTACTTAAAATGGTTGTTTTCTACTTTGTTTACTGATTTGGTTATGTCTAGTTTTAAATTTGATGTTTGTACACTTGCAAAAAGTGTTGGTAAATTGACCTAACACTTAGGAAACTCATACATGCATGCAGATATGGAAAAACACATGATTATATCATGAACACAGCGGAAAAATTAGCAGATTTAGATTTTAAAATTTTTACATGAAAACAATTTTCATAACCATATAGTACACATGCATCATATACAAGATCGTGTACAACATAAATCAAATTTAGATACAAAACCCTAGAGATGAGATTAGGGTTTACCTCTTGTAACGTGTTCCTTCTTGATCTCCTTCTTAATGGTGATCAAACCTCCATCCCTAGATCTTCTTGTCTATGCTCTTGCTCTTGGTTGATGAAGCGAGTAGGCACCAAGTCGAAACCTTCGTTGGAGAACGATCAAGAACGCCTTCTTGATCCTATGGAACATCAGGATGTGAGATGAGACTATGAGATTGTTAAAAACCTTTTTCACTCTCACTTAGCCTAGGTTGGCCAAATTTTCTCTCCCTCTCCCTATGCTTTATGCGTGTGACTACTTAGAGTTACTGTGTCATTTTTTCTCTCATATATCTTATATATATGGGACCAAAAACTGCTAACCATAGTCCAATTAGGATTGGGCTTGCTCTCCAATTTGGGCTTTGGGTGTATTTTTATAAATATGTCCAACTTATGAAACTTATTTATAAAAATACTAACTTCTGTGTAGAATCATTATTTTACACAGTTCCATGAAACTTATTTCACAAATACCACCAAGCAATTAATGAGCTTAATTGAGCTAGACAAGGAACCTAGTGGATCCAAATAATCTAAGCTCCAATAATATGATAAATACATAATAACTCTTATTATGGTATTTATATAAATATTATTAGTAAAATGGACACTCCACTAAAGACCCAATATTGCACTCTTAGATTAAATGTCATGCATTTTACAGAGATTTAATCAACTAACTTTGATTAATCGATCTATCTAGCATATTCTATACCACATATATAATCTCTATACAATGCCGTAGTTAGATAAGTGAAATTACCATAATACCCATCCAACACTTATTTACCTTTAAGTTACCATCTTTCTATCAAGGAATAATGTTGTCGATAATTTTGTTCTCAATGGCTATTTAGACAAAATTATCAACCAATTCACAAAGTGAATACTAAATCTTAGATTTAATTATTCCATGAATCTTGAAAGAACCTAAAGTGGCATTAATATATAGTGTCCTTAACTATTTGGTGTTCCCATCAATTTATAAGCCATAACCTCCAATATGCCAGAATTCAACTCTAACTTCATAGAGGTTAGTCTTTTAACAAATCAAAAGGTTATAATCCATGAAAGTAAGTCAAGTCAAATATCAAGGATTAAGATTTATATGTTAAGGGCTAGTTTGTGATAATATAAGAATTGAGTTATGGCACTCCAATTCTTTATATTACCTGGTCCAGTTTATTACACACAACTTGTTTATGTTGTATTAGTGTTTCTATCAGAAGTTAGATACTTCAATGATTTGAGACATATCATTCTCGTTGAGATAGACAAGTACTACAATCTATAGTAAATAAAATATTCCATCTGTATTTACAGATTGTAAACTACTTCATTTAGACTTAGATAAAAAAACAAGTCTCTCTATAATTAATACTTAATCATGTTTGTTTCTTTATACACATATAAAGTTATGGAATCTTTTTCAGATAAATAAACTATTCAACTAAGATAGTTTAATCTAGCAAATATCATAATTTTATATAAGAGAAAGTTGTTTATACTCAAAAGAGTAAAATTGGAAATATACTTTTTTAGGGCATAAATCCCAACAATCTCCCACTTGTCCAAAAAGCAGTTACTAAAATTAACATACTAAAAATTCTAAAATATTCCAAATGACTAAAATTAATAAAAGCGAAAACTAAGTGTTCAACTAACAACTTAATGACTAAGAAAAGCAATGAAGATCATAAGCTCTCTCTTCATCGTTTTCTTGACGGACTTCCCTTTCATCCTCCAGAAAGTCTCCACTTCTGCTGATGAAGATAGTATTCGTAGATTATCTGTAAAGAATGTAGTTCTTCTCTTCCTTTGGATAGCCAAGCAGAAAACACTTTTCTGAATTTTTGTCAACTTCGTCTCCCACTTTCTTGCACGCGTATATTTCGCAACCCCATACCTTTAGATGCTCTAAGCTCATTACATAGCCCATCTACATCTGAAAAGATGTCGAATCAACTCTATCTGATGGAATAAAGTTAAGGATGTACGAAGCTGTCCTCAAAGCATAATTCCAGTATCTATAAGACATCAGCGACTCCTTGTACATCAGCTCTATGGTTTGCTTGAGTCTGATGTTGTACCTCTTAGTAGCTCCTATAGGACTATGCTCATAGATAGTCGCATATTCATAAGGAATAACAAGATTGGCTAGTGTTGGCCTTAGCAGGTCTCGAAGAGAATCCACATCTTTATGTTTGGCTTCAATCTTGAACTTCTTGACCTTGGTGTCATGTTGCATTTGTACCTTTCTGTCGAACTCATGGAAAGCATCTGGGACTTTATCGTATCTCTTGAGAAAATAAACTTGACTGAAGTCCGAATATTCATCAATAAAGGTGATAAACAATGTATGCTTGTTGTAGGAAACCACCTCCATAGGTTCACAGATATGCACATGTACGTACTCTAAACATGCCTCAGTTTTCTCATAACGAGTAGTAAAAGGACGCTTGTACTTTATAGGCTTCTTGCAATCCTCATAGTTTATGTTGTTGCTGATGTCTACTTCAGGAAAGTGACCTAGCTCCATAAGTCTGAAAATTTTTGAGCATGGCATGTGTCCGAGTCGCTTATGCCAATCGATGGTGTTGCACTCCTTCCTGATGTCATTTACCATCTTTGAAGTGTAGTAATGCTCATGATTGAAGATGATGTACTTTGTGGCTTTGGGGTTAGGACATAAAATCCATTCTGCATTTCTCCCACACAATACAATAGATTATTATAGAAGACTTTCACTTTCTTGTCAAACTCGAAGCGATAGCCTTCTTTAAATATCTTCAATACCGAAAGAGCATTTAAACTAAACTCCAGTACGTAATAGCAATCTTTCAAGATCATGGAGCTATCATTGATCTTGAGGTAGGCATTGCCTATGCCCTTTATTCGAACTCTTCGATTGTC
>JXTB01000158.1:584193-607873 GCA_002914805.1 Parasponia andersonii | reverse complement strand
CATTTGGAAACTAAGAATAAACTATGGACAAGTATGCAAATTATGATCCTCCTAGTACTCAACTAAGTTTGCTAGTTTATCTGAATATAAAAGAAATTAGAATATTTAACATTAAATCTATCAAGATAAAATGCTTGTATAAGAATCCCTAATACTATCACAAATATTCAAGGTATTTTAGCCTACTATAGATCACAAGTTAACTACAGGTAATCATGTGATTCTACAAGTTAAATGTGAACAATTCACTTTAGACAAAAAGACAAATATCTCATATTCCAGTTTGATGAAATCCAAATCAAAAGTTACAGTGTTATTTTAGAAGTTTTATAATACTGTACGTACATAATACAATACTAAGATTCAAGTACTTCGAAGTGATAACGGGGGAGAATATCATAGTACTAAACTTTAACATTTTTTGGACTCTCATGGCTCCATTCATCAAACCATTTTTCCAAATACACCATAGTAGAATGGTGTTGCTGAACGTAAAAACAGACACTTATTAGAGGTTGTTCACACTTTGCTTATTGAAGCACACATGCCCCCCTGCTACTAGGGTGAAGCTCTTTTCTTTGCTGCCTATCTCATAAATTGGATTCCATCGAGGACGCTCAACTTTCAACCACCATTTCAAGCACTTACAGATGCTGTTATAGCACCTATAGTCCTCAATCTAACTCCCCATATCTTTGGTTGTATTGCCTACGTTCATCTACCTAAAGATCAACAGAGTAAGTTAATGCCTCGAGCCTTGAAATATGTTTTTGTTGGATATTCTCTACATCAAAAAGGGTATCGATGTTATCACCCTCCTACTCGATGCATGTTCATTACTATGGATGTTGTCTTCCATGAAGATACGATGTATTACTCTATGTCTGAATTTCAGGGGAAGTATCTTAATGAAATTCAAACTTTTGAATACAATCTTATGATAGATACGGAGGACATTCAAACTTTTGAATACAATCTTATGATAGATACGGAGGACATAAAAGTTGATGTGGCAGAAATATCTGATGAATATGCAGGTGACTTAGATACGAGTGGTCAAAACTTGGATATAAGTGGTAATCTAGAAAGCCAAGAAACTTTAGAAGTCGAGATTCAATCTCTCCCGAGTAATATACCAAACCAATCATTAGCTGAGGATACTCCTTATACCGTACCTGAGTCATCTAGAAGACAGTTACTACAACGTTACATAAGAGGTATTCTAAAACCAACTTATAAACCTGAGTTGTCTAGTAAAGTAAGATATTCCATGAACCATTATGTGTCAACACATCAATTGTCAAAAATAAATCAGTCATTTGTAAGTCAATTATCTACTGTATCTATTCCTAACAGTATGCAGGAAGCTTTAACTAACTCAAGGTGGAAAGCTGCAATTAATTAAGAGATGACCTGCTTACAAAAGAACCAGACATGGGAGCTTATAGATCTTCCTACATAAAAGAAATCAGTTGGGTGTCAATGGATTTTTTCTGTAAAGTACAAAGCCGATGATACAATTGAACGCTTCAAAGTAAGATTGATGGCAAAGGGATATACCTAGACTCATAGAATCGACTACACTGAAACTTTTGCGTCCGTAGCAAAAATCAATATGGTTCGAGTCTTGTTATCCTTAGCTGCAAATTTTGAATTCCCACTACAGCAGTTTGATGTGAAGAACACCTTTTTGCATGGGGAACTATCTGAAGAAGTCTACATAGATCTTTTCCTAAGGTGCATGATGACAGGAAAACAAAGGCAGAAAGTGTGTAAATTGAATAAATTATTGTATAGTCTGAAGCAATCTCCCAGGGCCTGGTTTGGAAGATTCACAAAATCTATGGTAGCATTTGGTTATCATCAAAGTAATTCAAATCACACGTTGTTCTTGAAAAAGAAAAATGGTAATATTACCGCACTTATTATTTATGTTGATGATATGGTGATAACAAGAAATGATCTAGTTGAAAGACAAGCCCTTCAAGAATATTTGTCCAAAGAATTTGAAATGAAAGTTCTAGGCTCCTTAAAGTACTTTCTGGGAATTGAAGTATTCTGATCTTAGAAAGGTATTTTCTTGTCTCAAAAGAAGTATGCTTTGGACCTTTTGAAAGAAACTGGGATGTCAGCATGTCAACTAGCAAATACACCAATTGAGGAAGGATTAAAATTACGTATTGAAACTGATCAAGTTCCAGCTGACAGCAGAAGATATCAAAGATGTGCTGGCAGATTGATGTACTTAACACACACAAGACCAGATCTTGCATATACTTTGAGCGTCATCAGCCAATTTATGCATAATCCAAATGAGTAGTATATGAATGCAGTCATACGAATTTTGAGATACTTGACATCAACTCCAGGAAAAGAAATTTTTTTCTCGAGGAAAACAAAGGAACAAACCATCGAGGTATACACTAATCCAAACTGGGTTGGAGATAAAACTGACATGCGATCTACTTCAGGATATTTTAACTTTGTAGGTGACAATCTTATTACTTGGAGGAGCAAGAAACAAAGTATCGTTGCTCGCTCAAGTGGTGAAGCAGAACTTAGGGGGATGGCCCTTGGAGTTTGTGAAGGATTGTGGCTAAATCTCCTCCTTCAGGATTTGAGTTATTTATCAAATAAACCAATCTAGTTATACTGTAATAATAAGTCTGCTCGTGATATGGCCCATAATCAAGTTTATTATGATCGAACAAAGGATGTCGAGATTGATCGTTTTTTTATCAAAGAGAAATTGGAGAAAAAAAGTCTAGAATTACCGGAAATTCAATCAGAAGAACAATTGGCAGATATTCTCACTAAAGCAGTCTCAAATCACACACTTTCAAAATTTATGAACAAGTTGGGCATAATAGATATCAACGCACCAACTTGAGGGTGAGTGTTGAATTATTTTGTATTAATTAGAATTAATTACAAAATATTACAATTATATATTTATAATTAATTAGGAGATATTTGTAATTAATTAGGAGATATTTTTTAGTCATATAGATTGTATCTTTTTCGAAAATAAAACAAGAGAAAAGACCATTTTTTCAGCCTCAACCTAGATGTCAACATTATAAAATCAAATGCTTTTTTTTCTTTTTAAGATCCTGAGAATATCTATTTTGGGACTAAATTTTCAAAAATTGGAAGAATATCCAAAATTTCTTAGGTATTATGAATCAAGTGATCGAAATAATCTATGTTTGGCATTTGCAGGCAAGAAAAAAACTGAAAACAAACGTGTCTTGGACTTGGTGAACAATGATATTGTTATTATAAAGATTAAAAAATAAATCAATAACAATATAGATTGACAGACAAACTCATCCACTCAAGCTTAAAAGAAAGCGAAGCACCGATATCCTGTCAACGGGCAGTGGCGGAGCTAGGACATTTCTATAATGGGGTAATTTTTTATTTTTTATTTTTTTCTTTTTAAATCGTAGTACTTACAAAAAATAAAATTAAAAAAAAACTAAAATTTCATGATGATATCTTACTACATACAAATATAAATATAAAATGCATGATAGATATTAATGTTGATTTATATACACTTTAACTTTAGGAATTTAGTTAAAAAGAACCTTTAAGTATTATAAAAGCATCAAAAAATATAAAAACAAGAATTATTGAAGAAAAAAATTGAACAATTTTTTTTTTTTATAATTTTAATACAAATGAGGGAAAAACTGATTAAAAAAATAAAGAAACGCTAACATATCATTAAGTATTGTATAATTTATTATTAAATAAAATTACAAAGAAATTTCATACAAAAAATCCTTAAAAAGGGGGAAAAAAAGAAGTATAAACTTCAATGCTTAAACAAGAAGATAAATCTTCCATATAAAAACTCCCCATATAGATAAAAATAAAAACTTAACAACTAATTTGATTTTAATTAAAACTGTATACACCATATATTTATACAAGCAACATGATTATTTAATTTAATTTAATTTTGTCTTCATTTTTCTATTTTTATAGAGGTTTGGAATGTTGAGAGAGAATAAGGAAAGCATGTTCAAATTCCATTTTTTTTCTCAATTTTTAATTCAAAAATTGAATAAAAAATAGAAATTTAAAATTTAAATTGGTCCTAATTGAATGAATGAAAATGTAATTTTGTATCTTATATAGGGGACATTGTTAGAAGAAAAATAATTTTAGTGGGGGCAAATTAAAATTTCGCAAAACTTTTACATATAAAATGAAAACATGAAAAATTTAAGTGGGGGCCGCTCACCCTTCCCTCCGCCCTTGTTAACGGGTGATGGTAGAAATCTGTGGGTCTCCTTTCTCTTTTTGCCTTTTGACTCCAAATCACAACGACATGTTCACATCAAACTATTCAGTAAATGATTTCAAATTTTTTTGAAGTTTCTCCAATTTTCATTTGGCTGGACATATTGTTCGGTCGATGAACCCCAAAAAAAAAAAAAGAAAAATAATAATAATAATAAAAGAAAAGAAAAGAAATTGCAACATAACATTGTTCAATTTATCCGGTGCTGCTAATCCTATAACGCTTTGGCCCCACTCTATTTATTCTGATCCAGTTGATTCCAATTCAGTGGTGAGTATTTTGCGGCCTTATGTTGACGGAAAAAAAAATTCGATTCTAATTTAGACAGCTCTTATGTTTAGTAGAGTGGAACGAAGGTAGGAGAGTATAGACAAACGAAAGTAGAATGGAAATAAAAATTAAGAGAGAAAAAAATATACAAGATGAGAAAAAAGTGTTATTTTTATATAATTATTTAGTATGTAAAGAGAATTTTTTTTTTAAAGTGATTATTTTTAAAATTTTAATATTAGTGTACAAGATTATTTTAATAAATTTATTTTTACAAATTTATAAATAATTTTTGCTTTCTTTTTCTCTCTATCTTTTAGGGAATAATAATGTACGAGTCCTACTATTTCACTCTTATTTTCTCTTTTTTTTTTTAATCTTTTTTGTCCCATTATTTTTTAATTTTCTCTTATTTTTTTTCAAAACATTTTGTTTCCTCTCCCTTTTCTTTCTTAGCAAACATAACAGTGTCTATATTTCATTTTTTAAAGTAAAATATTTAAGTTCATTAGCTTTTGTACTAAATATGAAATTTAGCACATCAGATGTCAACAAATGAGTTTTATACTAAATTATATCAGTTGTTTCACTACGTAAACATGATTTAGTAAAACTTTTCTGCATATTTAGAACTAATAAACAATGTTCATTTTATAATAAAATCTATAAAAGGAACACTATTTAAAATGATGTGTGAAAAATGGTTATTTTGCTAAAAGTCCAGATTATAAACGAGCGTTTTTTTTTTAAAAAAAAAAAAGAAAAAAGAAATACAATAAATGTGTCATTATTCTTGTCACAAGTAAAAAAGCAAAACAATAATAATAATAATTAAACCTCACCAAACCTAATAGAATGATTCAAACCAAAACTTGCAGTTTATTAGTCCTTTTTTCCCACGATACTAAAAAATATATAACAAAGTTTAGTCGGGTTGAGTACTAACAAATACGTTGGAAGGTGCTCGCAGATCCCCAAACATTGCAGATCCCAAAAACCGATGGTTAAGAAATAGAAGTAAATATCATGAAAATAAAAGGCAATAAACAATTAAATATTATTTAAAAAAACCACGGCGCTTAGCTTCTTTTAAAAAGAAAATCACACATTTTCATTAATATAAAATAAAATATTTTATTTGTATTTTTCTGACAATTTCACTGTATTCATATATATATATATATATATATATATCTCTTCAAATTAGAGTTTAAAATTATTAAATAAACCTCTTACTCTTTAATATTAATATTGTTCGGTTGACATCTACAAAAATAATTGAAAGATAATTTTCTGGACTCACAAATGATCTATATCCTTTTAAAAATTTTCAAACATATAAATATTTATTTTCTTATTAACATTACTATTTTGAAAGAGGTGAAATTATTATTATTCAACAATTTTAATTATAGCTTTGAGTATATACTCATTTAGATCTTCTAAGGTAATATTTGATATTAACTAAAATGTGCAGATGCTTTTTCTTTTTTTGATATTATCACCTACTAGATAATAATAAAGAGGGAAAGAACTAGAGACGATAATTATACTTGCTAATTTATTTACCTGTGAGTACCCAATTTTAACGGGACGAATAATACATGACCATTTTGGTAAGCGGGGGACAAATACGGGTATTAATTGAAAAACCCGATTTGGGTTTGAGGTGAGTACGAGTATAGGGTACCCGCCCTGATTAATTATATATAAAAAGGTATATATTAAATATATATATATAATTTATATATAATGCATACAAAGAAATATGTATATATAAAAATTAAGTTGTATTATTGATATATTATTAATTTTAGTATATGACATTATCATTAGATTTTTTTCTCTTCAAATTCATATTTCTTTTTATTTTTCAAATTATTCAAATAATATTTTTTTTAATTTTTTTTAACCAATATAGGTATCCGTCTACCAGTACGGATAATACCCGAACTTGCCTTACTAATTTAAATGGATAAATAGAACAAGTATGAGTTTGAATTTTTCTTATGATTACGAGAACGAAATAGTTATACTCATCTGGAATCTAACCCATTGCCATTCCCTAAAAGGACAATGGTGATGGAAATGACACCGAAATCAAAATAACAAAAAAAGAGGATAACATACAAAACGATAATGAAAGATTAACGACTACAAATAAGAAAGGCTATAATGAAAAATGAAACTGACATGAAAAATAATAAACAGTTAATCGAAGCAATTTTCAAAAGCAATATAAAAAGAAGAAAGTAATAAATAAAGTAAAGAACCAAGAAAATATTTAAACAACATATATTGGAAAATGATATAAACGAGAAGGAAATTGACAAAGGATAATTATTATAACGAAACAAAGAATAGAAGATAGAATTATTGAAGGGACTATGATATGAAAACGACAGCATGAGGACAAACGACACAAAATGGATGCAAATTTCAGCTCATTAATCGTTTTAATTTTAACAACGGCAACTATTCAAAGTCATATAACTTATAAGTAGTATCATTTTTTATTTTTTATTTTTGCCTCAAATATCATAGTTGGATACTTGGATTGTGAAAATGTAATAGTTAGCTATGCCAATATAAAAAAAATATTAATTGTGGCCTCTTTTCAGCAATAAGGCACTGTGATTCAAACGAAAGCAATACCATAGGAGCTCTTGAACTTCACTTCCTCAACTCTGAAAGTTTTTTTGGCTCTCAAATTTAACTTCCCTTTAAAATTAAATTTTAGGAAAAAAGACAGCAAGAAATAATGAAGCATCATTCCAACCACTAAGAAATATAAAACGTATCACATATGAATAAAGGGATCTAGTAAGTTTTTTTCTCTTTTTTTATTTATTTATTTATATGTATTATTTTATTCAATTAAAATTTATCAAATATGTATTTTCATAATAAAAAATAAAAAAATATATTAAATAGTATATATTTATTTTTTTTCTAATTACTAAAATTATTATAATTTTAAATATTTTATCCAATGACTAAACAAATACTTTAAATAAGTGAGAAAAATAGGCGCAGAATGCGAGGCATAAATCAATCATATATATATATATATATATATATATATATATATATATATATATATATATACATCAAAACTGCTTAACCATCCCCGTCTCTTGCTTCTACCAAAAACAAGCTTTTCAACAAGTTTTACAAAATTATTTTAATACTCATAGATACAAGATTTCAACTTTATACAAACCCCATTTATATACTTAGTCAAACAGTTCCCAATCCTGGGTTATTTTGGCAGAAGATAGCGTTGGTGCGGGAGCAGGAGCACTTAGGCTTCCAAGCCCTGACTCAAAAGTCTCCCATTTTGTACTCACTGAAACTGCATTCCCACTATTGCCCAAGAAACTTGAGTTTCTTCCCTTAAGGTTGTCAAGTGTGTCCACAAAGCTCTGGACACGACGAACCTGTAATGAAAATTTAGTATGTCGATCGTGTCAATTCAGTGTACATGTATATATTGAATTGACAAATATATACAGCACTTGTCATGTAACTCAGTTTAACTGGAAAAAAAAAAAAATTGGAAGAGGAAAAAGGGTTGGTCTGTAGTGAAAACTTATAGATTCACTCCAAGGATACTAGACAAATAATCTTTAATGAAGTTTGAAACTTTCCTGACTTGTTTTGTACTATGACAGATTGATTGTTCTTGTACTGGTCTAGTCATTGGATTCCCATCTATAACCACACAACATGAACATGTGAAATAATTATCTGGTCCCTTTAGGCTCAGTCCATCTATATTGCTTACTTTTTCACCCCCTCAAAGTAAAAAAAAAATGACAACCAAAGTTAAGAGTGAGGCTCTATCTAAATTGTACTTGCATTATTTTTGTTCTTGGTTAACTAGTCTCTGTAGTTCTCCCACTCTTGGGCACCAAAACATACCCTTATAAGATTTTTACTCATTGGACATAAAACTCTCGTAGTTTTCAGTTTCTAACTTACCAATAATTAAAAATGTGAAGGCACACATCCTCATGACTTCATTCCCTTTTCAAAGTTATCCTAAACTATTTTTCGGAAGGCCTCTCGGGAGGCAAAATTAACTTTGATTTGTAATGACAACTAAGATCAAATTATCACCAACCTCGATTCGCCTTTGCGCTTTGGCTTCTCCATCAGCCTCTATTGTGTCCAATTTAAGAAGCTGCAGCATGAGCAACTCAGTCAAAATGACAAACTCTTTATCTGCGACTTTGGTGCCACTTCGCATCATGGTCTCCAGAGTGACAACCTAATACATCACATTATCATTTACATTAACATTGAAACTAACATTAATCGTAAGGATGTCACAGAGAAAGGACCAAACCTTTTGAGAGAGTTTGTCAATCTCTGCTCTTACTTGGGCTACAGCTTCATAAGCTTTTAAAAGGACTTGATTTTTCTTCAACTCTTGAAGCTTCTTCTCTTTGCTAGCTGGATCTTCTAGTAATATAATCTTGGACATGTCTTTAACACCAACCATGTCCAAACACTCCTCGTCCTCTTTCTCTTTCCCTCTAAACAACAACCTTTGCTCCTTAGGCTGCAGCCCAGTCTCATGGGTTAGAACCCTTTTCAGATCCCCTTTCATCATTCAAACCCAATTAAGCATTGATTTTCAGAATGTAGAATGATAACTAAATCCAAATGCCAAATACACCAGGTGAAGCAGCTGAAAACCAGATAGTACTCGTAGCAACAGTTAATCATGGTAACCATAGCTCAAAAGTCTCTTAATATTGTGTGCGAAAAATAATTGGAAAGTTCAGATTTCAATGCTAAAAGTAAAACATTTTTCAGATGGATCTTTCTCTAAGTCAGTTCAATCAAATACCATTAGCTTTGAATGCAGTATGTAATTTTTAAGACCAAAAATCACCGAACTGGCTTGAATGAGGATTGACCCACTTCAGATTTTCCGTCAAGGAGAAAAACCCAAATGACCAAAAATCAAAATGATCAAGTACATCATATTAGATCAGACAAGAGAGGGATACCCTTTTCAGTATGTGATAAAATAGAGCAAATTACCCACTAAATAGGAAAGACCAGAGCAAAATAACATAGACTCAGAAGAAAGTGATCATTACCAAAAGTATATTGAGCAGGGACAGTAATATCATGGTGATAAGAACCATGAGAAACCTTGATTTTGATCATAGGCCCAGAAGAGGCATCCCCAAAATCTCTCTTCTGAACAAGCATACCACCTGGCCTAAGCTCCCAATCTATGACTCTATTAAAGCCATGAGTCACAGTGGTACTTTTGATAGATCTCTTCATTCTAAACCAAGTAACCTCAGAATATCATAAAAATAGAAATGAGGCAAATACAAGGAAAGGTAATTGGAGAGGGGAGAGGTGAGAGGTGAGAGGAGCCTGTCTGTGATAATTAATGGAAGAAGGCTTGAGTCAGACTCATCAAAACAAAAGTGAATCTACTTGAGGACATGGACTTCTCAACAGACTAATAGAGATTGCGGTTGGTCAGTTGGGACAATATAAAAACAGTTGGTGAGTTTTCGTAGAGAGAGACTAAGAGAGGCTCAAGTACTCTAATCGAACCATTTGGAAGTGGTCTCCTTAAAATAACGTACGTAGTTGAGAAAAATATTTTCATATTTACAACGTAGGAATACTAAGTAAGAACTATAGCAAAAATAATACTAATTAATTTTTTTTTCTTTGGGGAGGGGGAACTTTGGAAGACATTGGATCCCTTTTTTTTTTTTTGAACTACTTCATCACGAGTTTGGTCAATTACTTTGATTAAAAATGAAGTTGGGTATGGTAGAGACGGTGGCACGTAGCAATATGCAGTAACTCATGTAATTGCTAATAATAATTTCCCTTGTACTTTGCTTAGAAAAAAATGGCCCTTTATTTATTATACAAATTATTGATGATCATCTGTTCATCACCCTTCCTTTTTAATATTTCGCAAATTTTACGTGTTAATTTTGACAATATTCGACATGATATGTAATCCCTTAATTAGTTGTGTTAATTTTGACAATATTCGATATGATATGTAATCCCTTAATTAGTTGAAAAACTTGTAATTATTATCCTGGTGAGTGATGCCTACTTATTTCTCTTCTTAAAAATACTTAATTACGGTAAAATTTCTATAAATTAACACTATTGGAATTTGAACAAATTATTATTTTATAGAAATTATTTATTTATCGAATAAATAAATTATCAATAAATAAATATTATTAATTTAAAAAAGTAGCATGAATTTAATACTTGTACTTTTTCACTTTTTCCTCCCTAAGATACATGTATAATTAATAATAATAAAAATTAGATATAATCAAAATTAATGTGTACATGAAGTCAAAAAGTTAATATATATATATATATATAAATATTTATATTGTTTGTAAATAAATAAAATTTTAAAAGATAATTTTTATTATAAATCAAAATTTAAGTAATAGGTAAATATACGATAAACGTAGCTTTATAATTTAATACCTTATAAGATATAATATTTCATATATATTTGAACATAATATCTATAAATAGTTATTAATTTTACTTCTAAAATCTAAATTATTATAAATAAATTCCAAATCATACACTGAATTTATGCATTGCAAAAGTAGAGATGAATAAGTAAACAATTTACATGCATTTTTGAAAAAAAATAGAATTAAGAAAATATGAGTTATCTATATAAAAAAACTCATTAATATTTTAAATGTTTATGTATTATTTCTTTTACGTATTTAATCAATTATTAATTTATATATTCGCTAGATTCTAAAGTGACTATAAAAGATTATTATCTTATGCATTTATTGTGAATATTAATTTAGTATTAATTGATTTGAATTAAAATCAGAAAATTTTATTATTTAACTTAAGTTATTAATTTATCAAATATTCATTTATCTAAGTTTTACTCTACCTTGAAAAACTTACTTATATTTATGTTTTTCTGTAACTTATCTAATATGGTATGTTGTTAGGCTTATTAATTACCAATTTTGGCTCCTTTTTCTCCATTTCCTTCTATCCATTTTTAAGGTATAATATACCATTTTAGCTTTGTTCTTTACATGATTATTGTGATGGACCCTTCTTAAATAAGAAAAGGTAACGAGCTTGCAAATATTGTGTGTAGTTTTTTGTTTTTCATTTTTCTTTTCTTTTTTAGGCTTCAGTCAATATAGTAATTTAGTTTGATTATTTATTATATATTATAATTTATTTGTGATACGATTTTTGCATTAATTTGCCTATTTGAATGGATGAAAGTATTTTGTATGGTGAAACAGAAAACGCTACGACCTAGCTGCTAAGCTTCCTTTAGACAATGATGTCGGCAAAGAAGAAATGTAAGTGAAGAATAACCGAACATATATACAAAATCTAGCTAGGACTAGTTGAAAAATGATTGATTACCAGGAGATGACCATTATTGAATACCGACTAAAAATTTTTATTTCAAGCAAAAAAAGTAAACAATTTTTATTTTATTTATTTATTTTTTGATCTTTTTCTGTTTTAAAAAAAAAAAGAATCTTTCCATTATTTGCTTCTAAATTTGGATCTCTAAATATCATAAGGAGAGAGTATAAGTGTTGCCTTCTTATTTCAAGAGTCAAACACTCAACTGATTTATATAAAACTTGCGTCACTTTCTTTTCCATAAACTCATCAGGATCAAGAGTTTTCATTTGTATATAAGTAAAACTAAACGAAAAATGCAATTTTTTGGGAGGTAATTTTATGTAATCAATATAATCAAATAATAGTACCTAAAAGGAGGGGAAAAAAATATCAAATAATAGAGGCGGAGCGAAAGGACAGCATCTGTGCAGCTGGTGGGACCATCTGGGTAAGACGTGAGGACAAAGGGGACCCACTGGCCACATTAGGGCTCCACAACTTTCGTTACTGGGCCTTTTGGTTTCTAATCGTTTGAAACAAATTTGGGTCCTTTTTGGTCAAAAGAGTATGCTATCAACTCAAGTGGGCTCATGGCAAATACCCACTAGCTGGGCCCATTTAGGATAGATTCCTTTTAATTTCTTGTGTACGGTGCGGCCAAGAAGCAACATGCATTAATTAAACGGTTAATGAACAGAAGCAATTTGAAGAATGAAATTTGACAAATCTTACCAATCGAAATTTAAGCATTTCTTTACTTATTGTAGGCCCGTTCTTAGATCAAGTGTCACGTGGACGATTGATCAAGTGCCACGTGGACGATTGAGTGGCAGAACAGGTCACAAATAGGGCACGCCATCCGACACGTGCCCAGAATAACCATTTAAAAGCCACACGAGTCGTATACGATACCGCATGAGCCCATAGGCCGTCCGAGGCCAGGCCGAATCTATCCCAGACCCTGGATGGTTCGGCCCAATCTAGTTCTTGCCACGGCAGTTCGAGGTCAGAATCCTCGAGGTTCTTCTGCCAGAAGACTATGAGAGGCAACGCACTGCTCCAGACCCAGGCAGGGTATTTAATGCAATCCTGGGTAGGGGCGCACATTGGGCAAACCGTCCTGACAGAACGGCAGTTTATCAAAGTCTTGCCCCTGACAGGCTCGAGTCGTAGGGAACGACAGAAAGCAGGCCACGACGATGCAAGGAAAATCACGGCCCGTGATCTCTGGAGTAAGTCATGATGAGAAAATGTACTTGATCCTGGGATTAAGAGCCAGAAAAGCTCCCACTTCTAGGATTATATATACGAGTCTTACTTCCCCCTCAAAAAAGGAAGAAGAACATAGACATATACAGAGAAAAACTTTATTTTTGCTACTCAGACTTAGGGATAAACAACTGACTTAAGCATCAGAGAGTCTTTGTAGGTGGTCACCCCCACCTCTCTGACCCGACCTGAAGTCAAAAGTACTATAGGATAGCAAGGATACGTGGACAGTTGATAGATACAACGTCAGCAGTTCAGAGACACGTGGACAACTGGTAAGAATCGCACCAACAGTTTGGCGCCGTTTGTGGAAAACTGTTGAGTACGAGAGAAAGAGTAGGAATCTCACGATCGTGCTCTCCCCGAACAAAAAGCCATATAACATCGGATGACACCTTCGAAAATGACAACAAGGAGCATACGTCCCGACGCCGAAGGGAGCTCCCAGGAAGCACGACCAGGTCTGGAGCAAAAGCTGGACCAAATGCTTACCGCCCTGGCAGAAGCAAACCGGAAGGCAAAGATGGCCCACGAGGCTGTTCTGGGTTTAAAAGATGAAGTCGCAGAAGTGAGCAGAGATAATACCCACCTCGAAGGGCTGCTGGCGAGCGAAGCCTGGAGCGGGCGAATGGAAGACTTTGATGAAGAGGTCCAACAAGAGTCTAGGGGCTAACCGCCGAGTGAGGTCCCTGCCCCGTCTATATCGCGGGTGCAGGGGGAGCGACAAAGCTAGACAAGGCTTCTCCGGGCTAGAGTGGCGGTGGACAGAAGACACCAAGAAAGCCCGGAAGGTGTGCATCTCAACTGGAAACGAAAAATGATGGCAGAGCGGAGTAAGAGGCTCGAGGCCCATCACAGCCAGACCCTCGGAGGAACTCCATTCGAATATAACTCCTTGGCCATTCGCTAAATGGGGCCTGGACATCGTCGGAGAGCTCCCCAGAAGTCCAAATAGAAGAAGGTACGTCTTGCTAGCAACCGATTATTTCACCAAATGGGTAGAGGCTGAAGCCTACACGACCGTTAATAAGGCAGACACAATTAACTTTATTTGGAAAAACATAATATGCCGATGTGAAATACCGAAAGAGATACACGTTGATCATGGCACGCAGTTCTAGAACGCTAAGCTTAAGGAGCTGTGTGAGTTGTATGATATAAAGCTCAGTTTCTCATCTGTAAACTACCCTCAGGAGAACGGCCAGACAGAGGCAACGAATAAGGCCATATTCAGCAATATTAAAAAAAACTTGCAGGAGGCTAAAGGCAGGTGATTAGAAGAGCTACCGGCCGTTGTGTGGGCCCATCGAACCACGGAGCGGAGATCAACGAGAAGAATACCATTCGCCATGGTATACGGGTCAGAGGCTATGATCCCGACCGAGATTGGCCTCTCGACCTTTTGTTCCGAAGTGGTAAGAGATGCCTCACTGAACGAGCAGCAGCTAAGCCACAACACAGACCTACTGGAAGAAACAAGGGACATGAGCCTGGTCTATCTGGCCTCGTACCACCAGCAGGCCAAGTCCTACTATGCAAAGAAGGTTAGCGCTCGTCGATTTAATACCGAGGATTGGGTCTTGAAGGTCAGAATAGGAAATTCCTCGAAACTAGACTCTAACTAGGTCGGGTCTTACGAGGTGATCAAGGCGCTTGACAATGGTGCGTATATCCTGAAAGAACTCAAAATCGGGAAGAGCCTACCAAACACGTGGAACGCCCAACACTTGAAAAAGTACCATGTGTGAGATGCGTGTAAATGATGTGAGATACATGTAAATGCTTGTATTATTGAATAGCTTAATTCCAAAATAGGTCAGGTTTCTGCTACACAGACTTATGCTTTGGATTGCTATGAAAAAGGGTCTGCCCCAGTGCAAGACCCCACGAACTACTCGCACAATAAAATGCTTGTCAGCAGACCTCATTGAAAATCGTACTGCAGGGATCACGTCACTTATTGACAACCCGAGGAAATGTACGAAGAGGAATGAGCTGTGTAATAAAATGTTTGCCAGCAAACCTCATCAAAAATCATACTGTGGGGATCACGTCGCTCGCCAATGACATGAGGAAACGTACGAAGAGGAATAAGCTACGTAATAAAATGCTTGCCAGCAGATCTCATCAAAAATTGTATTGCGAGGATTACGTCGCTCGCCGACAACCCGAGGAAATGTACGAAGAGGAATGAGCTGTGCAATAAAATGCTTGCAAGCAGACCTCATCAAAAATCGTACTGCAAAGATCACGTCGCTTGCCGACGACCTGAGAAAATGTACGAAGAGGAATGAGCTACGTAATAAAATGCTTACCAGTAGACCTCATCAAAACTCGTACTGCGGGGATCACGTCGCTCGCCGACGACCCCAGGAAACGTACGAAAAGGATTGAGCTGCGCAATAAAATGCTTGCCAGTAGACCTCATCAAAAATAATACTACGGGGATCACGTCGCTTGCCGACGACCCGAGAATGTATGAAGAGGAATGAGTTGTGCAATTAAATACTTGCCAGCAGACCTCGAAAACAGTCATACTATGGGAATCACATCGTGCAATAAAATGCACCGATGGCCCAAGAAAACCTACGAAGAGGAATGAGCTGAGCAACCACAAACTTGCCAGCAGACCTCAAAAAATGATCGTACTATAGGAATCACATCGTGCAATAAAACGTTTGCTGATGACCCGAGAAAACGTACGAAGAGGAATGAGCTGAGCAATCAAAAACTTGCTAGTAGACCTCAAAAAATGATCGTACTATGGGAATCATATCGTGCAATAAAATGCTTGCCGATGGCCCGAGAAAAGGTACAAAGAGGAATGAGCTGTGCAACCAAAAACTTGCCAGCAGATCTCGAAAATGGTTGTACTATGGGAATCACATCGTGCAATAAAATACTTGACGATGGCTCGAGAAAACGTACAAAGAGGAATGAGCTACACAACTAAACTTGCCAACCGGCCTTATCAAGAATTGTACTACAGGGATCACGTCACTCGCCGATGACCCAAGAAGATGTACGAAGGGTAATAGGCTACGCGATGAAAACTTGTCGCCAACCCTCAAGAATACCTGCAGGACGGGAAAAGAGTTAGGCAATAAGACCCCTCCCAGAGAACACCTTAGCTGCGCCCGAGGCAAAGGCAAGTGGGCCAAGGTCTACACGTTAGAAGCATACCTTCCCCAGAGAGCACTTTAGTTGCGCACGAGCCAAAGGAAAACAGGGCCAGAGTCTACACGTTGGAAGTAGATCCTCCCCAGAAAGCACCTTAGTTGCGCACGAGCCAAAGGCAAGCGGGGCCAGGGTCTACCCGTTAGAAGTAGACCCTTCCCAGGGAGTACCTTAGCTACACGTGAGCCAAAGGAAAGCGGGGCCAAGGTCTACTCGTTGGAAGTAGACCCTCCCCAGGGAGCATCTTAGCTACACGTAAGCCAAAGAAAAGCAGGGACAGGGTCTACCCGTTGGAAGTAGACCCTCCCTAAAGAGCACCTTAACTACACGTGGACTGGAAGTGAATGGAGCCAGGGCCTACCTATTGGAAGTAGGCCAAGACAAGACCAAGCACGAAGACACAAATTAAAACCAAATTCTATTTATTATTGCCTAAAATACAAAATGCGCAGTCGACAGGAACGCAGACCCGGAGGCTCAATTTGTAAGAAGCAGGTCTTGGACGGACTCCCAGGGATACATCGGAGTGGTAACGTCCTGTTTGGTCCTGATAAGAGCCGAGCCCAGGTCTTTTCCTCTGTAGCGACAGGTCCAAGCAGTGGTCGACCAACCCCTAGGGCTGATTCCTGGCGCGTTCTCATTTAGGGTCAGAGAAGTCCAACCACACACGTGGGTCAAATTTTGCCAAGACAAGTTATAACAGAAATTATACATCCTCAAAGCCGGACGAGCCGGAACTCACATCCCGATCTCCAGAGCTAATCTTGTCAATCATAGCATGGGAGGAGTTCACTAAAAACTCCAAATCATATACGATTGAGCCAGACCCAGAGGTCGGCTGCATTGCCGACAAGGGAATGACATCGTATATGATGTCCGACCCTGACCATGAATGCAGACAAAAAAAAAAAGAAGAAGGGAATAAGCTTGAGAAAAATGCGTTGTTTCTATTATTTAAACAGGTGTTTACAACAAGGGTCAGCTTTACATAACACAGTTAGAACTTTACAAACACACAAAGAGCGAGAGGCCCTAGTTACCTCTGACGAGAGGAGCGCTACCAGCTTCAGCAGAGGGCAGTGTACCGGGGTCAGAATCATCGCTAGACAAAATGACCGCACCAGACCCTCCGACAGTTAAGGCACCAAGACCAGGCTGACCGCCATGAACCTCCGCAGCTTTTTTTGATTGGAAGCAGGGACAATCTCCTTGGTAACAGAGGCAGATGTAGAAGGTCTATCTTTTTCTTCGTCAAGCATCTTCAGCATATCAGCAGGGTACACGATGTTGATCTCATCCCCCAACTGCTGCATATAGTGCCTGACGGAATAATGGTCCCTTTCAACGCCCTTCTACTCATCGAACTGGTCTGGCATTACCACCTCCGCGTGGCCCGCGAATTCTTTATTCTCCCAGCCAGACCCATAGCTCTCTGTAGAAAGGACATTTACCTACCTCTGGCACCTCATCTTTAGCTTTTCTGCGTCCGCTAGCCTATCCCTCAGTGCCGCCAGCCTTAGCTCCGTTTGCTGCTACGAGAAGTCGACCAAAAGAACGTTAATATCGGTGAGGTCTTTGCCGTGCTTGTGAGACAACTCTGTATGAGCTCTCATTAGTTTTTTGTGATCCAAGTAAAAATGTCGGTTTACCTCATTGGACCGGTCGAGCCCACGCTGCAGGGAATAGGCCTCCAGTTTGGCTTTCGCCTCGGCTTTCCTCGCCTTCTTAGCATCGTCGACCGCTCTGTCACGAGCGATGAAAGCCAGCCCTATCTCCGCCCTTGCGCTCTATAGCTCCTGCTCTTTGACGATGAGCTCAATTTTGGCCAGCTTTGCGGCCTCGGCTTGAGTCAGCCTGTCGGCCTCTGCCTCGGCTAACTTGGCGACCAGCTCCTCGCACTTGGCCCTCTCGATGCTTAGAGTGTGAGCCACTGCGCTGCTGACCTTAGCCTCATCCAGGCTCCGATACAGGTCGAAGTACGCCCTCAATGTCGCAAGGGCGACCGAGTGGAGCAGAATGGGCATTCAATTGCCCGATCAGTTCCATGACCAGAGAGGAATAGAAGGACTGGACGACAGTTAGCTACAGGATACAAGAAAGTGGGGTCAGTGTTCAGCAAGGATGCCAAAAAATATGGAGGTGATGGCCAGACAAGCCAAACCTGCGCAATGCTACGGCCAGTGATGAGCTCAACGTTCTCTAGAGAGAGCGCCTCCAACTTGGGCTCTGCAGCTGGACCCTCTCCCTGGGTGTCATCCGCGTCTGAGGAATGTGACTACACCCCACTAACTACGAGGAAACCTTCTCCCTCCTCTGGATGCACTCCGGTAGCTTCTTTCAACACTCTCAAAGTGGCAGAGGTGGGGACGGTAGGAAGCAGGGCATCGCCAAGCGCACCTTCGGCGACAACAGGGGGTGGCGCATCCTCAACAGAAGAGGCCACGACGACTGCTATTACATCAGCGGCTTCGGCTGTCACCCCCCTAGGAGACCCACCTGGATGTGATTTTTTGGTCTTGTCTTGACCAACACCCCCTGACGGGCCACTGCTTGCAGACCTTCTTCTCCTTATGAGGGTCAGCATAGCCCTGTTGTCATCGCTATCTTAAGAGGGGGTGGTTCTGCCCCTCTTTCCCACTGGGCTTTCCTTCCCCATGGACAAGTCAGATTCGTGACCCCGCTTCATCGGGACTGAGGGAGGGGAAGACAGCCGAGACTTCAACCTCGGAGCCTCTCCGCTGAGCTCGGTAATCTCCCCACGAGAGCAGGCAGCGCCGGACCCCGCGTCCGTCATTGAACCGGAGTTGGGTGCAGAAGAAGTCAGAGCAACGGGCTCACCAGGCAGGCTCAAAGGTGCCCCTTTGCCGTATATGACCTTTATGGCCTGCATCTCCCGAGTCGGGGGTCCACTTGCTTCGGGAGAGGGGACCACGGGTGTTTCACCCTCGAGCACGAATAGGCCCTCCTGAACTTGTTCTTAGGGTGACAGCACCCTACCCCACGGCCTCGTCCTCCGAGGACACCACCAGACGCCGACCCGCGGGGATCTTGGAGCGAGCCTTGTGCACAACAGTACTCCCCTTGACTTGGGAAAGGTTTGCCGAAGGGCCTGCATTCGAACCTGTAAAGAGCAAGCAACGTGGTTAGAATGCAGCCATGACCTGACCAACAGAGCTCTAGGGTGCGAAAATGAACTCACCTTTCACCCTCTTGGGGGTAATGGCTTCCTCTCTACGAAGCCTGATGCACTCCTTGGCCACGAGCTTCACCGCCTCCTCGATCTCGTGACTGGTCAGCACCACCAGGTCATTGAGACCCGCCAGTTGGCTCGAGGTCGTGATCTGATGACCTACCATGGCGACGCGACTCTACTCATCCTGGCGGAACCAGTTCAAGCCGAGGCATTAAGCTGGCTCCGCAGGTGCTTGGTAATGACCCATGTGTCCAGCAGAAAAAGGAGATATGAGGCATCATCACCTGGAGATTCAGGACGGCTTGGATGTATCGGAAATCCCCAGAAGATACAAAGATGACGATCCCCTCCAGCTCCTTAAGCCGCCCACTGACAGTTGCGGCTCAAACTTGCTTTCCTCTGCAGAGACTACGCAATGTTAAATATCATGAGTAAAAACGGACGAGGTGTACATGGACCCAAAAATCACGACCTAGTACTTACTTTGCAGAAAAAATGAAGGAATTTGGAAACACTCGCTATTCACCCAAGGAGAGCACCACGCCTATCCAACGGCATACAGCCTGGAGTGCGAGTCCCATTGCTTGTCCGACCTTAACAAGCCCCAGAAGATGTAGAATCCCGGGAGCGGCTGGAGGTAAAAAGTGGGGTAAGAGCTCCTCTTGGGTATGAGGATGAGCTTATAGGCATAAAAGACCACCTCTAGGTCGATATGCACATTGAGGATGACTGACAGAGTAGATAGCCTCATCAAGATCATGACCCCGTTAGTGTTCAGCTGCATTGGGTGAATCCCCGTCAGAGCGAAGAACTGATGGATCATGGAAAGAAGGGGAATCCGGAGCCATTCTATGTGCCTCCTCCCCAAGACGATAGAGCCCTCGGGGGCAGAGGGGCGAAGTTACCAATCCGTGGGGTCCTCAACCCTTTGTAAGATAACTCCGCTAGGGAAGCAGAGCTGCCTCCTCAATGAGTCCAACTCCGAATCCGTGACGGGACAGAGTCTCTGATTCTGGTTCGGGGCCATCGTTCTGAATACAATCAAAGGAGCGAAATGTTCTAGCAAAGGGAAGAGTCAGAAACCCTAAGATTTTAGGAAGCTAGAACATTTAGAGATTTTGGTAAAGTAAGAAATGAGGGTTAAAGCTTTTATAGAGGGGGGCCGAAAAGTCTCTCCTAAAGGGGAACGGCGCGAGGAAGACAGAAGCACTGGAATTTTAAAAATCTGAAAAAAGTCATGACATGGGATAGCGTACACCAGCGTCGGTAATTGAGGAGAAATAATGGTAAGGGGCCACGTGTACCCTTGAAATTGGAGGACTAGAGACATGATTTCCCTACTTGATGGATGTGAATCCATCAAATAGGGAAATGGGGCAATTGTGAGGCTCGTTCCTAGATCACATGCCATGTGGACGATTAAGTGGCAGAATAGGTCACAAAGGGGGCACGCTATCTGACACGTGCCCAGAATAACCATTTAAAAGCCACACGAGTCGCATACAATAACGCATAGGCCCATGGGCCATCCGAGGTCAGGGTCGAATCCATCCCAGATGCTGGACAGTTCGGCCCAATCCAATTCTTGCCTTGACAGCTAGGGGTTAGAAGCCTCGCGGGTCTTCCGCCACAAGACTATGGGAGGCAACGCACTGCTCCAGACTCAGACAGGGCATTTATGCGATCCTAAGTAGGCACGCATATTGGGCAAACCGTCCTGACAGAACGGTGGTTTGTCAAAGTCTCGCCCCTGATAGGCTCGAGTCGTAGGGAACAGGGGAAAGCAGGCCATGACGATGCAAGGAAAATCACGGAAATCATGGCCTGTGATCTCTGGAATAAGTCATGATGAGAAAAGGTACTCGATCCTGGGATTGAGAGCCAGAAAAGCTCTCAGTTCCAGGATTATATATACGAGTCTTACTTCCCCCTCAAAAAAGGGAGAAGAAGATAGACATATACAGAGAAAAACTTTATTTTTGCTACTCAGACTCAGAGATAAATAACTGACTTAAGCATCGGAGAGGCGACTTTGCAGGTGGCCACCCTCACCTCTCCGACCCGACCTGAAGTCGAAAGCACTCTGGGATAGTAAGGATACGTGGACAGTTGGTAGATACAGCGTTAACAGTTCAGAGACATGTGGACAGCTGGTAAGAATCGTACCAATACTTATAAATTAAGTATTTCGTATGAAAGAAAAAAAAAATCAATTACATTAATCTATGAAAATAAATGTTCTAAATCAGAAGTTGAAAAAGTAATAAAGATTTACTTTAAATGTCATACAAAATATATTTGCAGTGCCGTGAAGGTTGAGCCGTGAAAATCTTCATCCAAACTGTCCACAGAAATGCATCATTTGGTTTGATTTTACGAACTGAACCAATCCACATAAGTGAAAAATCGCACAAATTGATGTTAGTTTCGTGCGGTTTGACCACTTTTGCTATGTTTGTTTTAAACACCCGTTAAAAAAAAAAAAAAGATTGATCATTCTCTTGAAAGTCTCATTTGAAAATTAGCCTTATGTTATTTTCATCGCTTATTTTATCATTAGTTTTTTGAGGAGTACTATACCTTTATTATTAGAGCTTAGGATGTTTAGGGTCGATTGGAGGATTTGAAAGCAGAAATAATTAACTAAACTAAATAAGTTAAAGTATATTTAGTTTGCATAAAATTACTAGGGGAACCATCCAAACTAAATGTAATTAGTCTGGTCGGTTTAGAAATATAGATATCACAATTTTGTGCTATTATAGAACTTCACTTCATTTATTTTGTTATATGTAAATTTGAATTCATTATAGTGGCTATATTAGCACCCTTCCTAAACATAAGTGCACCTTTGTACAAGTAAAATAACTAAATAACACAACTTACGAAAATTTTCCATATTATCATCCAAAAACTATCTTTTTCACTCCGCTCAACTTCTTCTTCAGTCCTCTTTCTACATTTTTCTTTCCTTTGCTTTTTTTTTTTTTCTGATATTATTGTTGGAGCGGTTTCTCACTAGTCGTTCACGTGTCTCGAACTGCTGACGCTGTATTCTCCAACTATCCACGTGTCCTTGCTGTTTCCAAGCTCTCTGAACTCCAAACAAGACCGGAGAGGCGGGGGTGGCTACCTGCAAAGACTCTCCGATGCTTAAGTCAGTGGTTTTTCTTTGATACAGGATAGCAAGGAAAAGTTTTTGGTATGAATATCTATCTGTTTTTCGTTCACAGATATCAGTTTTTAAGCGTATATACCCCTCTCGGGAACGCATGGCTTTTATATATGTAGTCCTGAGATAGTGAACCGCATGGTTCTCAATCTCAGGAATGAGTAGCTTTCACCTCAAGATCTTTTTTGACAGTCACGGGCCGAGATTTCTGCGATCTCCTCTGTGCTACCGTAGCCTGATTTTCGCCGCCTCCTACGGCTTCAATATGTCAGGAGTAAGATTTGGGTAAATCGCTGTTCTGTCAGGACGGCTTGTCCCTGGCACACACACCTACCCAGGATCGCATTAAATGCTGTGTCTGGGTCTGGAGCCGTGGGTTGCTTTCCATTATATTCAGTCTGAAGACCCTTGAGGCTTCTGACCCTTCCGACTATTGAGGTAAGGGCCACTATTCTCAGATGGCAGACCCTTAGGGCTTCCGACCCCCAACTGTCGAGGTTGGGGTCAGACTGGGCCAAACCGTCAGGGGTCAGTGATGGACTCGGCCCTAACCTCAGATGGCCCAATGGCCGATTGTGAAATCACGTGCGATCCGCATGGCCTTCCTCGTGGCATAAGGTTGAGGAACGGGTCCCACAACTGCCCCCATTTCCCTACTTGATGGATTCATATCTATCAAGTGGGAAAACCGTCTCTTCGCTTCTCCAATCTGAGGGACGCACGTAGTTCCCTCTTCCTGATGCGGAGATACGCCATCTCTCATCACGAGATCTGTTTGAATTTTGAAGTTCTGACTGCTCGGTTTCTTTTATTCTCTCCTCTTTCAGAAAAACTTTTCGGCTTCTCCCCTTTAAAA
>JXTB01000158.1:525763-574219 GCA_002914805.1 Parasponia andersonii | reverse complement strand
GGCACTATCCTGAGGGTCTGCTCTCCCGACCCAGAGGCCTGGGCCTGCTTCCCTTTCTCAGTCCTGGCAGTGTCTTGCCGCGGCTGGGCTTCATCAGTTTTCACGTACTGCTTCAACCTGCCAGCGTGGATCGCCAACATGACCTGAGCATAAAGATTGCGGCAGTGGACAGTGTCGTGCCCAAAATTTTTGTGGAACTGGCAGTACCTGTTCCTATTCTTCATATGCTCCGAGACACCAGATTTGGGTGGGTCCTTGAAAATGCCCCTGTCTCTGTTTTGGAGGTAGATCACGTCAATCAGCGTGTTGAGCTCGTACTTGGGCAGAGGATCACGGGTCGTCTTCCTCCTCTTGCCTCCCTCCAGACCATCTCGGGCAGGGACTTCCTGCTTCGGGGTCAGCCCTTGGCCCGGTGGGGGCCTCTTCATCCCTTATGGGGCTGGGGGTTGTACTGGCATCGTTATTACTACGGCAGAGGTCTTGGGCGCCTTCTGGTGGCTTTTCAGTACCCTAAATACCCCTTCCGACTTGGCCTGGACGTCCGCCATATCGTACGAAAGATTTAGAAGGAGGTGGTCCGATAGCATTGATCCCGGTTGCAGGCTCTGGATGAACGAGCCTGTAGCTTGGACCGAGTCTGCATTATGGACCAGTGACATTACCTCGAGGAAACGCGAAAGGTACTCCCACGGGGATTCATCTGCGGCCTGCTCCAAACGGTCTCACATGGTTTTTTGTTGTTTTCGGACGCCTGCGTACTGTTTCAGGAAAAGTCTGCAGAAGTCTTCGAACCCATTTATGGACTTTTCTGGGAGCTACCTGAACCATAACAGGGCCGGTCCCACAAGGGTCATAGAGAAAACTTTGCAAGTCACAGCCTCGTCCCTGGTTTCTAAGGCCATCTTCTGCTGGAAGTGGTATATGTGGTCGATGGGGTTAGTTTTTTCCTCGAACGGCCTGAAGGTCGGGGCCGTGAAGTCTCTCGGCCTGGGTTCCATCTGGATTCAGTCGGCGAAGGCTGTCCGGTTGATACCTCGCATAGTTTGTTCTGCCAGATCATCGGGGGTCTGGCTATGATGGTTGCCGAGTCTCTTACCCAACTCCGCCATCATCTCTTGCTTCCAGTCGGGGGGCGTACCCCCAGGGCTTTCATGGTGTCTTCTGCCTGTTGCCCCCCTGGTTTGAAAAGGTTTCGACTGCCTTTACCGTACCCCCTGCATTCGTGACCTGGATGGAGTAGGAGTTTCTCTCCGCAGTTGGCTTCCGAACTCTTGTTGGACTTCTTCGTCGAAACCTTCCCTCCGCTGGGTCCTATCTTCACTTGCCAGCAAACCTTCGAGGTGAGCATCATCTCTGCGTACCTCTGCGACCTCATCCCTTAGACCCAGGATGGCCTCGTGGGCCATCTCTACCTTTCTGTTTGCTTCCGCCAGGGCGGCAAGTATCTGATCTAGCTTCTGCCCCAGATCTGGTCGTTCTTCTCAGGAGCTTCCTTCGGCGTCGGGACGTGTGCTCCTGGTTGTCATTCTTGAGGGTGCCATCAGACGTTGTATGGCTTTTTTTTGTTCAGGGAGAGTGTTGTCGTGAGTTTCTTACTCTTTTTTCCACGCTCAACTTGTTCCTACAGACGGCGCCAAACTGTTGGAGAGGTTTCTCACCAGCCGTTCACGTGTCTCGAACTGCTGACGCTGTATTCTCCAACTGTCCACGTGTCCTTACTGTCTCCAAGCTCTCTGAACTCCAAACAAGACCGGAGAGGCGGAGGTAGCTACCTGCAAAGACTCTCCGATACTTAAATCAGTGGTTTTTCTTTAATACAGGATAGCAAGGAAAAGTTTTCGGTATGAATATCTATCTGTTTTTTGTTCATAGACTTTTTTATATATATAGTTTTTAAGCGTACATGCCCCTCTCGGGAACGCATGGCTTTTATATATGTAGTCCTGAGATAGTGAACCGCATGGTTCTCAATCTCAGGAATGAGTACCTTTCACCTCAAGATCTTTTTCGACAGTCACGGGCCGAGATTTCTGCGATCTCCTCTGTGCTACCGTGGCCTGATTTTCGCCACCTCCTACGCCTTTAATATGTCAGGAGTAAGATTTGGGTAAATCACCGTTCTGTCAGGACAGCTTGTCCCTGGCACACACACCTACCCAGGATCACATTAAATGCTCTGTCTGGGTCTGGAGTCGTGGGTTGCTTTCCATTATATTCAGTCTGAAGATCCTTGGGGCTTCTGACCCTTCCGACTGTTGAGGTAAGGGCCGCTGTTCCTAGATGGCAGACCCTTAGGGCTTCCGACCCCCAGTTGTCGAGGTTAAGGTCAGACTGGGCCAAACCGTCAGGGGTCAGTGATGGACTCGGCCCTAACCTCGGACGGCCCAATGGCTGATTGTGAGATCACGCGCGATCCGCGTGGCCTTCCTCGTGGCATAAGGTTCGGGAACGGGTCCCACAATTATTATTTCGCTGGTTAGCATTCCTTTTTCGCCTCTCGATTCTTAGGATTTTATATTTGCAACATTAGTATTAAGAATCAAAGTTGAAGAACAAAAGAAATGATACGATATGTAACATAAAAGCACCCTTTGTACAAGTAAAATGACTAAATAACACAACTTCAAAGACAACGAAAAGTTTTTATATTATCATCCAAAAGCCATCTCTTTCGCTCCGCTCAACATCTTCTTCAGATCTCCCTTTACATTTTTCTTTTCTTTGATTTCTTTTTTCTGTTATTATTTTTTTGCTGGTTAACATTCCTTTTTCGCCTCTTAATTCTTAAGATTTTGTATTTGCAACGTTAGTATTAAGAATCAAAGTTTATGAACAAAAGAAATGATACTACATGTAAAGATCTACACTTGCCTACTGAATTTTTTATTTAATTATTTATTTGGAAGAGATGTCTAAATAAATACTTAAATCACAATGACTTTTCATCTATTTAAATGAAATGTGAAAGAAAACTAAGATTATTCTAATTTGATTTTTGCTATTATTGACTCTTCATACCCTTATATTCTTAGTGAGAAAAAAAAATTGAGTCGTGTATTTCTAGATTGATTGTATATTAAAAGAACTGTCATTGTGTTTTTAGTGTTTTATTACTCAGATCTTCAGTTTCTATATGAAACCAATTTTGCAGAAAAATTAATTATGGAATGTACGATGTAAGCCAAATAAGCTCTAAATTTAAGGATATATTTGTATTTTAAATAAAATTTTAAGAAAAAAGGGGTGCTTTAATATGAGCAAAGGATGCAAATATATCCCCTTCATTATATTGATTTAAATATTTCTTTTACTTTTCTTTACCAGCTTATATCACTCTCATACGTCCGAAAATATTAACAACTAAGTTAATTTATTCAAACAAATTCGGTAAGATTTTGGCACACGCGTGGTGGACGTTCTACTAAACTGAGTTTAGGAGATGTCAGCGCGTGAGCTTTTGAAAAAACAAAAAAAAATAATAATATAATAATAATTACATGTTATTAATACCTTAGGAATGTTAAATATACTTTATTTTTACTCCTTTTTATATTTTTTAATCTTATAGTTTGACATGTTAAAATTTTATTATCCAGTTTAATAATTTAATAATATAATAAACTATAATAAAATTCACGGGTAGAATGAAATATTACAAAAAAAAGTATTAAAAAAATATTGTCAATGTTACTCATAACTTATATATTTTTGGACAATCCTTTTATTTTCTTTCTTCTTCTCGTTTGTAGATTTTATAACAAGTCGTTATACACGTCAAATTCAAAAAATATTTTAAATAAAAAGAACATTCATCATTTTATCCAGGGTAAATGATAATATACATCAAATTATACATACAAATTAGGAAAGAAAATTTTAGATTATAATCTATATGTTTATTAAGATTAAATTTAAAAAGTATGTAAGCAAATAAATGTTTTATTGAATCATTATCCAAATTAGTTTAAAATTTTAATTTTTAAATATGCAATCTTAGAAATAAATTTCAAACTATACCCAATAGAATAATATTAAGGACTATCCCAAACACCAAATGATATAATCACTCAATAATATAATTTACACTAGACAGTATAATTACAACTTATCTGGTACAAGGCATTAGGAATATCCTATACATTTTTCTTCGGGAAAAGCTAATTGCACCGTGGTTAAGCATCACTAGACACTAACGATGACTTCTAATTCTTTTTCCTTTTCATTTAATGAAATAGATGTAGGTACAATGTACTGGTTTTGTAGCCTATATTATTGTACGTTCTCTTGCTTTGAATTAGAAAATAATTCTTGCTTTGTGTTGGAAATGTGACCAAAATAAATAAATAAATAAAAGAGCTGACAAAGCGAAAGGGAAATTTTTGGAGTATTGGAACATTTACTAAAAATAAATAAATAAATAAACGCGGAAATGAACCAACTAGTTGTTTTTTGGGTATATCTATCTTTTTAGAGTATTTGTTGAATAATTTTTTTACAAATATCATAATATATAATATTAGGGACTGATCGTTGATCTTATAACATATTAGCGTTTGGTGTATTGGACAAGACTAGGGACCGGACTACGTAGTTCTTGTCCCATATTTGGTACCAACAAAATCCATTGGATTAAATAATGCCGGCTAATTTAATAGTCCTAGAAAGGGATAAAATAAACTTACTTAGAAATTGGATCAAAATGGGCTAATACTACAACCATTCTTTTTCCTCTGTTTTGACATTGCTGCTACTTCTTCAAGCTTGAATTTTGCAGCTTTTTGGCACCCTCTACTGGAAGAACTAGAAAGTATTTTACATATATCTATTTTTATGCTTTAATTCCTTTTGTTTATTGCTATTTTACTTGTAGATTTGTTAGTTAAAAGGTAAAAAAATCCTTTTTAAAATTCTAAATAACCCAAAAAATAATAAATAGAAAAATGAACTTAGGTAGTTAATTCTTTTAAGAGAAATAAAAATTCGTTAGAGATGATTTTGCTAGTATTTAAAATTAGATCTTGATGTTTTGTTTTTTTTTTTTTTTGAAGAAAAATAAAGATACGTAGAGATTATTTTGTTATTATTCAAAATCAGATTTTTTTTTAAAGAGAAAAGCAAGATACTTAGATATGATTTTGCTATTATTCAAAAATGAGAACTTAAATTTTTTTTTTTTAAGAGAAAAGAAAGGAACCTAGAGACTATTTTACTCAAACTTAGATCTTTATGCTTTTTTTTTTTTAACAAGAAAAGAGACGTACTTAGAGCTGATTTTATTATTATTCATAGTTGGATCTTTATACTTTTTTGGCTTTTTTCGAGAGGAAAACAAAAATAGCTAGGGATGTTTTTGCTATTATTCGAAGTTGGATATTGATAGTTTTTTCTTTGGCCTAAGATATGTCCTATTAGAACCTTAATTTGAAGAAAATATTATAAGGGCTTGACAATAATTGTTTTAAGATCATTATATAGCTAACATTCTAAATGATTTTAAACCTAGGGGTTTGTAATATACAAGTAGAGCTAATTACAAACAAAGTGTCAATGTGCGGTTTTGTGTTTCTTTTTTTTTTTTCATTAATTTTTTTTAATGTAGTCTATAACTTATATTTCACTTTGATATCTATAGATGGATGAAAGAAAGAAGATTATGATGTTCATGATTATAAAGGAATGACTTTTGCAAAGGATAATGATGACCATGATGTTAGGGATGATGTATGTCTTGGTTAAGAGACATTATGAAAAGCGTATGCTTAGACATCAAACATTTGTTAGGCATGAAATTCGTTTGAGTGTTTTCAAAAGTATAATAGGCCATAGTGACAAAAAATGTGTGAATTATGGATAAGAATACTTTTGGTCTATTATGTGAACTACTTAGTATAAATGAAAAGTTGAAGAAGGATGGATTAGTAAGTATTGAAGAGGAAGTATATATTTTCTTACATATACTTGCTCTCATGTCAAGAACCGGATAATTCGTAGTAGATTTCAAATGTCAGGTGAGATTATTAGTAGATACTTTAATTTAGTTTTAAATGCAATTCTACTTTTACAAGGTAGCCTACTAAAAGTTCTGGATCCTATTCCTCAACATTGTATAGACAAAAGATGGAAGTATTTAAAGGCATTTTCATATTTAGGGTTAAGTTGATAATCATTACAACATCTAAACTTGCTAAAATGGTTGATGTTAATAATCTTTTATATAGAATTATTTGGGAGTACTAGATAGAACTTACATTGAGGTGCATATTCCTAAAACTGACAAGCTAGATATTGCATAAGAAAGGGTCACATTGCAACAAATATTATAGGAGTTTGTGATCATAATATGAATGTCATATTCGTATTACCAGGCTGGAAAGGCTCTACCTCAGATTCAAGAGTTCTTAGAGATACTATAAGTAGACTAAATGGGTTAAAAATCCCAACTGGCAAAAGTTTTTGGCCATCTTTTGAAGAGTATGTAAGTTGACATATTTAACATGTAAAAACTCGGAATTTTCGAGGGTAATTTGGACATCAATTTTTCGAATATAATATTGGAGGGATTAATTTGCAAAAATTTTGTGCAGAATGACTAAATTGCAATTTTTGGGGGACTGATTTGAAAGAGATTTGATATTTTGGGGATTTATGTGCAATTTTTGAAAAATTACACAGCCCTGTAAGACAGGGCCACGTGCCTTGTCCTTTTTCTCTCTCTCTCTCCTCCCCCCCGATCTCTCTCTCTTTCTCGGATCTCTCTCTTCGCCGTCGATGCCAGACCGCCGTAGGAGGCGCCACCGCCACTGTTTGTCCGCGCAACTGACCGGCGGAGCTTCCCCGTGTGACACGAAGCCACGCAGTTTGTCCCTGGTTGCCGCCGTCGCTTGCAACGCCAGAAAAACTCCAAGAGGCCGAATCGGATTTTTGGACGTCGGCGACGATTCCGGCCACCATTCGACCTCCAACCGGTTGGATTCGTCTCATCGCAAGGATCATCAAGGTATATATATCTCTACCTCATTTTGCCTGAATTGAAAGTTGTCATTTTTTGATATTTTGAGTTTAAGTTTGACTTTTTGATCCGGCTATTGGATTGTGTTTTTGTTGTCATTTTTGGATTGTACTTGGAAAATGGAGAAGTTTGATATATATATTGCCCATGTTTGGTGACCAGTATGGAAATCGAGATTGGACTGTCGAGATTTACCTCGTTTTACGTGCCACCGGCTTGACGTGGGCCCAGACTCAAATTGGACAAGTTATATGTCTAACCTAGCTATTTTGGGTGATAGGAATTTAGTGAAGAAGTCTGTTTGTGGAATTGAAGCTCCGGTGAAAAGTTGGTTTTTTACAAGAGGACGATCGAGGGCTTGGAATTGGTTCCTGACCCTCCGGGAGATTGTCAATGACATCTTGAGGATTTAATAGCGTGGTATTGCTATTCGAGCGAGGTAGGGACTCCATTACCCCTATTTTATATCATTTTCGAATAAAACTTACTTTCTGCAACATATGAGAACAAATGTGATTTCTAGACTATATAAATATCTGTGATAGGAATTGGTTGTATGAGATATATACTGTATTGCTCTGGGAATTTTCTAAGTGTAGATTATTTTGGGTATATTAAAAATAGGGCCATTATGCTGTCCGTTTTTCTATAAAAACCTAGTATGCTGATTTTATCGAAAAACTAGAGCATAATTATTTTCACACTTCAGTTCTGTATTGCACGTGTCATAGGATCATACATGAGTACCGTATTAGCATCGTGGATTTACAGAGTGGTGCTGCATGCCCCACCGTCGGTGTAGAGTCTGTAAACCCATGCGAGGTTTTGTTACTTCTGATTACCTCCCCATTTGGCAGGCGTAGGTAATTCGGTTGCCCCTCCAGGTTTGGTAGGCGACACATGGGTGTCCTCTTCGGGTATGGACTTAGGTATCAGGCAGGCTGTTAGGCATACTTAGTGCCATCATCCTGGGTTTCTACAGATGAGAGGATGAGAGCTCATGGGTATGGGTTGATTTGTGTCATGTGCATATAGATTGAATAGTTTTGATTACACTGCTTTTATATATATATGGATTTCCAGTTTAGATTATATATATATATATATATGTATATTTTGGACTAAACTAACTATGCAGGAATTCTCTATCACTAAAATGTTTTCGACCGGGTAATTATTTTTTCTACTGGGCATTTTATGCTCACCCCCCCTATCTTCTTCCTCAGGTGGTATCCAGTGCGATCTCGGTAATCAAGAGGAGTAAGAGGTCATCTTGATTGCAGTTCGTCTCTTGATAATGCTAGAAGCTTGTCGTATTGGTGTTTGGGCTTTGTATTAGTATTGAACCAAGATTTGTTGCTTTCTATTTTGTCTGTGAACTTATGTATGCTATTCTGGGATTTGAGTTTCGTTGTGGATGATGATGTTGCTTGGAACTATATTTGATTTCGCGTTTTTAAATAATCATTCGATCTATGTTTAATGGTGTATACGAATTGTGAGAGTGATTCACAGAATGAAATTCTAATTATTTTATTTAAATGGACCGTTTCATAAAAACTAGAACATTTGACACTTTTCAAATAAATCAAGAAATTTCCCACCTTTGTGAAATTTTCCTTCTGCTACTGGCGCGGGTTTTGGGTCGTGATATAACAACTAATCATTTTCTTTTATTTTTTTAGGACACTATTATCTAGTAGAAGGTGGATACATAAATGGTGAGAGGTTTCTTGCACTATGTAGAGGAACACGATATAATTTATCGGTTTAGAAGGACGGATGTGCACTAATAAATGAGCAAGAATATTTTAATATGAAAAATACATCGGCAAAGAATGTAATAGAATGTATATTTGGACTCTTAAAAATGCATTGGTCCATTTTAAGGAGCCCTTTCTTTTATCCAATTAAAACACAACATTGGATAATTATTGCATATTGCCTTTTACACAATCTCATTAGGAGAGAGATATCTTTTAATCGATTAGAGAATACATTAGATGATGATGATGATGAAGGATCTACTATTAGTAGGCAAACCCTCCTTAGTGACCAAAGTATTGTTAGTATAATTGAGTCATATGATGAATGGATTATTTGGAGAAATAACTTGGCAATACAAATGTATAATGATTAGAGGACAAATCTGAGAAGTTAGTTAAATAGTTTATGGAATTCACAAGAACTTTTGTGAACTTTGATTATATATGTTAATCATCTTATATATTTACTAGTAGATAATAATCTATAATTTTGTGTACATTTCCACCGTCATATTTTGTTGTTAGGGATAGAGATTGGGGGGTGTAGCCAAAACAATGAGCAAGAAAAAAAACACTAGCCAGGCAGACTTGAACTAAACAAGAAAAAGATGCATTTTTGAGTGAACAAGAAGATGCAACCACTCAAGGCTACCATTGTGATAGTGGTAGTTTCAAACCTTGTACACTATTTATATTTGAGAAGATGTTGAGTACTTTATGTCCTAGTTTGGTCTAAAAGCTTATTCGCATATCAATTCAAAGCTGAAAAAATTAAAGAAGAAATAAAGTACTATATTTGATATGCTTACTAAAAGTGGTTTTAGATGGAATGATGTGACAAAGTATGTAAAGGTTGATAGCGATGAGGTATAGAAATCATATGTACAAGTATAATGTAATTTCAATTTATATTACATTTTAATATATTTAATTTTTGAGTTCATTATTGTAAAATTAATGAATAACTCTTTATTTTCATTCTAGTATCATAATATTTTTGATGCTAATCGTACCACCGGTAAACGAGCTGAAACTCCTACTGATGTTATAGAAGAGCTTGTCCAAACAGAGACTAATACAAATGAAGCTAGAATAGATGATGAATCATCTCCCGCCCTTAATAATCATACAATAACTAATCGACAAGCTACTTAAACACAACATTCAGGGAAAAAAAAAAAAGGGCAAAGATCATTTGATAATATAACGTATAGTTTGGAGAAATTATTGAATCATGGGAGAATACGATGGAAAAGTCTTGTCAAAAGATAGGAGCACTAGTTGATTATTTGAACACTAAAAATGATAGTCAATACAAATTCGTATAAGATGAGCTAAAAAGATTAGGTTTTTTATTGGTGACTGAATTAAAGCATTGAGCAAATTGGCTGAAAAACTATCAAACTTGAATGTTTTTATAGCCTTAGATAACTAGAAAAAGATGGAGTTTGTTACAAGACCTCTTTTCGGTGGACAAGCTTACTAAACTACTGTGGAAAGGTTTGCCAAGATTTTTAATTACTTAGGTAAGTAGATTTTGGATAGTTTGACACTTTTTTCAGTTAACTTGTGTTTCTAACTCTTTTTGAGTATGATGAACATGTAGATATAGTAAATTGCACATTTTTGTTATAATTACTTAATCTATTGAATACTTGTGGATGTCATGTATAGGTTTGACACTCATTTTTGAGAAGCTTATTGTCATTTGTATAACAATGATTATGAACATATGGATGATTCAAATGATTATTTTTTTTGATGTAATGTAGGTAACTCAATAGAATGATGTTTGCCTATTGTGTTATTAAGTATATGGTGTAGTGATATATTATAAAGTATGAGTAATACATATGTTTGATAATGATATAATATTATAACTTTCTTTCTTTCAATAGTTTTGATATTCTAAATAATATTATTATTTAGAATGTCAAAATTCATACATATTATATGAGATACAAATGAATTTTGTTAAATTTTTAACATAAGTTTCAAAATTTGTGAACATTTTAGAACCACTTATTTAATAAATATTAACATATTTGAATATTTTACAATAAATTTAACATTTCTATAAATTATAAATAATAGTACACTAGTATTTAATTTAATTATTTGGTTACAATACCAAAATATATATATTTTTAGATTAAATATAAATAAAATATATAAATTTAATTTTAATCTATGTGATTTTAAATTTAATATAAAAACAATATGTAATATCATTTAAACAATTTTTTTTAGAAACTACAATTAATTATAGTCATATCCCAATCTATACTAAACACAGGATTATTAATCTAAATCATTAGTCCAGTACTGCACCAAACACAATATAGTACTAATTACAGTACAGTCTAGTCCAATATAGTCCAATCCTAATCAATAATCTAGTTTGATCCAATCCAATCCTGCATACTAAATGAGCCAATAAATCACAATTTTATGGTCATAATACTTATAGATACAGAAATTATCGGTCACTACTCACTAATATTGTAACATTCCTTATTAGAAAAAAAACATTTTGAAAAAGAAGATTGATAAATGCACTTCTTTTTCGTTCTTAAGTCTCATAATTTGGTGTCTCATAGGAGATTGATCGAATTTTAGACTTATTTTAAGTAAATATTTATTTTTCAGATGTTGTAGCAAAAAATATATAAGTAGATATACCAAATTTAAAAATACATATAATCAAGTATAAAATATGATGAACCCAGTATAAAAAACTAATATACTTAGTATAAAAACTAAAATTGGTATATAAGTAGATATACCAAATTTAAAAATAGATATAATCATTTAGCTATTAAAGACATTTACTAAAACTAAGTGTAAAAGAAGGACACCCACTCTAATTTTCTTACTAATGAAATCGTTTGGGTTTCTAACACTTTTACTTATAAAAACCAAAAGAATTACAAAAAAATGTCACTTGAATTTTTTTTTGAAAAATACCATTTTTAAAGTGGTTACTAGTTAACGGTTACTAATTATGAGTTATATACTAATTATAAATATATTTGGTTACTAGTTATCAGTACTCAAAAACTGGTTACCGATTCTTAGTCACTATTTTAAAATAGTATTTTTCTAAATATTTCTTAAAAATGGCATTTTCTAATAAAAACCGTAGCAGATCTTAAAAAATGCAGCCGAGTGTATTTTTCAATTTTTTTTCTTAAAAATGCTGTAAAAGCCTAATTTTCCCAAGTCGTTTTTCCCATTTCATTGTTCAGGCCCAGAAAAATAATCAGCCCAAGTACTTGATGGTCATCAGTTAGCCGTTAGTGTGCAGATCCTAGGTTAAGAGGTGATCTAGAGAGGTGTTTGTATATAATTTTCCCAAGTCGTTTTTCCCATTTCCTAATCCTGATCTCATGTTCTATATTTTTTCACTGAGAACTGTTCAATTTCCCAATTTTCATTCAAAATTGCATTTACGTTAGTTCATATGTAATTCTCCATTCTACAGGCTAACGTGGACTAAACTAGAGGCATCAACTAAATCAATTTACTTGGCTTTCTACTTACAAATTAAGTGAAAAATAGCCTGATTACAGGGCCTATTCATTGAGATATGCGTACAAACAATTTGAGCAATAAAATATAGTATTTGTTTTATTACTTGTCTCTCTCTCTCTTTATTTATATATATATATTAACAGTTAGATCATAATTATTTAATGATTATTATAATTTAAATAATTAGAAAAAAATAATAAATACATATTATTTAATATTTTACATGAAAAAAATATATAATAAATTTTAATTAGATAAAATAATATTTATCGATAAATTAAAAAAAATAGCTATTGAATTAGCGCCGGTGTGTGTATATATATACATTTTTTTTTTCAAATTATGTGCATGTTATAAATTTTCAGTAAAAACAGATGTAAGCTTTTTGTTTTCTCCTTAAAAAAAAAAAAAAACAAAGACTACATCGGTTTTTATTAAAAGATCTATAACGTGGACATCTAGCACCTTATTCTTGCTCTTTCTTCTTTTAATTTATTTCCCACTATTCACCAACTTGTAGATGCCCACCATAGCTAAGAATTAATTAATTATCAATCAATCAAGGACCACAAAAGCGCAAAGTCATATGTTCATTCCAAACCAAATGCCCGGGAGTAGTGGATTCTTTATTATTATTATTATTATTATTATTATTATTTATATTTTTGAAACGGAGTGGAAATTTAATTAAACTTTAAGGTTGATGGTGGAGTGTGATCACTAATTATAAGACTAAATAAGCCTACCACCATGATTCTTTTGTGCTATTAATACGCACAGTTAATTACCAAATAATTATATACATATTTGTGTATGTGAACTTTTTTTGGATGGAAAAAGTAAGGTTATAGATGAAGAAAGTGACGTCTCTCGATAACCCAAAGAAGTTCGGCAACCTGTGTTTTACATTGAGATGTGTGGATTGGTTGTTGAAACCGACCACGACAGTAGATGTCACTCGTGACCTAGCTCATGAGTGAAGGGTCTTAACCACTGGTGTCTTATATGACTTTATTTGATGTTATGTATAGGGTTATCATGCTGCTAGAAGATCATGTATATATATATAAGAAACATTTTTTTTTTCTTAATACTGATTGTTAAGTACTATTTTTATCATGAGATGCTACATATTCATCGAAGACATGTATAGCGATTAGACAAGATTAATTAGAGAAAAATGCAATTCTTTTTTCACGTATGTAGCCGACGTTATTAAAGTCAACAAGCTTTTTTCAAATGACAAGTACATATCCATGAATTTGGTAAATATTATTAGGGTGTGGGAGAAGCGATGGCACTCTCCTTGTGGCATCATAAAAGAATTTGCTACGGCTAGCTAAGCCTGCAAGCTAGGTTGCCTCCGTTGTTCACTGGAAAAGTCGGTCATTTTCAAAGATTTGTCCTGGTGCTAGAAACCAATTGTTGGTCCAAGAGTCTCGACCAAACATGCCAAAGTCTATAGATTAGCGAGTAACTTTCTGCCTATTTTTCGAGCTACTGATAGCATTGTTATTTATATTTGTGTGCTCTTGTGGTGTTTTGTGATTTTGGGGGATCTTTTGGTCCTCTTGAATGCATTGTTTCGCTTGAAATAGGTGTATACATGCCTTGTGTTCGATAAAATATCTGTGAAGTATTTGAATCTTTAATTTAGAGTTTTTTGAGAGAATTTTGAGTTGAGAAATTTGGTTTATAATTGTTATGAAAGAAATGCATGGTTTTGATTATTGAGTCTCACGAGGCTTGTTGTGGTTTCTTTGTCCTTTGTTTTTGTCTTGATTTTTTAGTGTTTTTTGTTACTTGTGGCTCATTTTTGTTGTTTGGTGGGTGTTAAGATGTGCTGTGGTAGCCATTTGGCATTGTGACTAGTCGTGGCTAATGAAATATTTGGTCATAAGGAACTATTCTCTCTTCATACAAATGATTTTTCTTTACTTGTGATTGGTGGTTCTTTGCTTGTTAATTCTGGTTCTAAAATAGATGTGGTTGGAGGATCTAACAAAGTTTTGATGGCTCTAACCTTTCTATGGTCCAGTAACTACTTTACTTTCAAGTAGTCAAACATGTGGTACTAGAATTTCAGAATTAGGACAAAGAAATGGAAATAGTATTGGTCCATCTTATACTCAGATTTAAGTTCTTTCCCATATATTGAGTGTGAAACTAATACTTATACGATCTTGCCTCCTCCTGAGATTATCATGCTTCATACTTCTATTATTGCTCTAGAGCTATCCAAGCCAAGTATTAAGGGGAATTATGTCTATATGCGAGTGAATGAGCAAGTTCTGAAGAAATATATGGAATTGTGTTAATTTTCGCTTATTAGACGTATTCTCTTATCTAGAGGTGAAACTCTATGGAAACTTACTGATCTCAAACTAAAGCTTCAATCAATATGGCATCTCGCTTTCCCATGGCATTTTATCTCTTTAGGTAAAGGATTTTTTCACATTCTTTTATCCTCAGAGGAGAAAAAACTAAAAGTGTGGGGTTTAGGTTCTTTAAGTTTAAAACTAGGGATACTATGTCTTCAACCTTGGTATCCCAATTTTAATCCAAATACCCAAAACTCAACCAATACTCAAGTTTCGGTGCGATTTCATGAATTACCATGGGTATATTTGGATCGTCAAATCCTTTCTGATTTGGCCCGTGGAGTTGGTATTCCTATACAATTTGATGAGATGATACTTCAGGGTGAGTTTAGCCATTTTATAAGGATTCTTATTGATATGGACTTATCCCAACCCATTTCAGATTCTCTAATGGTGAAAAATGGTAATGATTGTTTCTTTATTTCTTTAGAGTGAAAACGACTCCCGAACTTGTGCTCTACATGTCAAACTATTGGTCATACGGCTTCTTCTTGTAGGCATGGCCATAAGATTAGGGTTGTTATTAAGGATGATTCTAAGATAACTCGAGGATGTTCTAGAATTGGTAAACAAGTTTATAGATATCCTACTTAGTCTCCCATTGTTACATAGATTCTTATTCAGGTTGTTCCATCTAATATTGTTCCTACTAAGGCACTGTTCCTTATTTCAAAGAAGATGCCCATTAAGAATTCTATTTCACTTTTGGTTAATACTTTTAGGATAAATAATGAGGTCGAGCCTGAAAAAGGAAAGAAGAAGATTCAAAATATTGATGATATTAGTGAGACTAACATGCTTTCTCAAAATCCTCTGGTGGTGGCTGATCCTGATGGTTTTAAAAATTCTATTCACTCCTAGATTCTTTAGGAAAACTATCTAGCTCTAAGACTGCAGAAGACTTTGATCTGAATATGAGTTATAGCAAGAAAGATAGGGCAAGTGTTGATCTAGCTCTTTCTGGTAAAAATGTTGTGAATGTCTCTTTTTAAGAAGTGTCTGATGATTCTAGTGAGATAGGAGCAACATCTAAAAGGACTAGGTCTTTGACTCCAACGTTACCCTTTCGGGTTGCTCAGTGGCTTGTTTCCAAATGAAGATAATCTATTGGAATTGTAGAGGTATTTCTAATGGAGTACCCAATTGGCTCTTAGAGACTTTTGTCTTCATTATAAACTAGATTTAGTGAGTTTAACTGAGCCACTTTGTTCTTTTCATGCTATTTCATACTTTTTTTGGACTAGTCTTGGTTTGTCTTTAGTTTGTACTAATAAGGTGGATACCCTTACTATTTGGGTTTTTGTTTTAATTAGAATTCAAAGTCTGTCAGTCATTTGTAATTACTCGCAATATGTCTCTTTTGAGGTTATGGTGGGCATGTTAATAGTTTGTTATTCTTTTATTTATGGTGCTTCTTCTTCTTCTAGGAAGGAGCTTTGGAATTCTGTTTTGAACATAGTTGTTCCTATTTGGTGTGTATTGGATGACTTTAATGTTGTTCTAGACTCTCATGAGACAACGTATACTACATACTCCACTTCTTATTTTGACTTTGTTAGTTTTTTGGATGCTTCTATTCTTATTGATTTGGACACTAGGGGTGCTTTCTACACCAAGATTGGTAGATGAGCGAGAGGTCTTGTTCTCCATCATCTAAACAGAGCTTTATGTACGTCTGGGTTCATTGATTTTTGATCTAATTTGTCTTGTAGCATTTTTCCTCGTCTAAATTATCCTCTTTTCCTGCTTGGAAGGGATTTGAGAACTCCTCGTCCTTGACCTTTTTGTTTCTAGAATATTTAGGTGGATGACCCTACTATCTTTGATTTGGTTTCTAGTGTATGGTCTTCTTAGGTTTCTAGTTGCCCACCTCCCGTCCTTTACAGAAACTCAAATTCCTCAAAACTTCTCTTCGGGCTTGGAATTGGGAAGTTTTCGGTAATTTATCTACCAGAGTAACCGTGGCTTATAGGGTTACAAAAATTCAGAATAGGTTGCAAATAAATGGTTTTTCTGAGGAGATCTTTTTGGAATAGGCTGATGTTTTGGTTGCTCTAGATAATACTTTAATTCTGCATGATTCTTTTCTGAGAGATAAGTGTCGTATTTGTTGGTTAAAAGGAAGGGATCATAACTCATCTTTTTACCATGCGACCTTTAGGAGACGTAAAGTTAATAAGCCTCTGTCTTCTTTGATTATCAATGATGTGATTGTGACTGATCTAGATCGTGTTACAGCTTATGCCATTGACTTTTATACTTATTTATTTTTTGAGCCAAATCATTCACCAACTGACTTCTCCATTATTCGAGAGTATGATCCCACTTTGGTTACCAATCATGATAATGCTTACTTGATGAGTCTTCTTCTTCAGCAAGAAATTAGAAATATTGTTTTTTATATGGATCCTTCTAATACACTTAGCCTAAATGGCTACACTAGGAGATTTTTGTATAGTTGTTGGTATACTGTGGGTAATGATTTTATCTTGGTAGTCTAGGAGTTTTTTCGTACCAGTAAGATGTTCCATGGTGTTAATTTTAATTCTATAGTCCTTATCCTTAAGGTCACAAAGGCAAATAAGATTGAGCAAGTTTGCCCTATTGCTTTAGGGAATTTTTTCTTTAAGGTTATCACTAAGATTCTTGCTACTAAGTTGGGACATATTAGTTCTCGAATTATTTCTTCAAACTAGTTTAAGTTTGTACAAGGCAGACAGATAGGTGATTATATTTTAGGAGCCTCTAAGTGTTTTAACTCTTTAAGTAATTCGGCTTTTGGTAGTCATGTTACTTTAAAGATTGACATTCACAAAGCTTTTGACTCTATTCGTTGGTCCTTTATTCTGGAGGTCCTCAGATCCTTTGGTTTTTTGCCTACCTTCACTGCTTGGGTCTCGACTATCTTTAGTTCTATCCATATTTTAGTCCCTCTAGATAGGATCCCTCACGGTTACTTTTCATGCTCTCCTGGGGTCAGGCAAGGTGATCCTCTCTTTCTTCTCCTTTTTTGCCTTGTAGAAGACTTTTTGAGTTGTTGATTGACTCATCTTTTTAGTATAAGATCTATTAGTTCTATCTCTCTACCTCGTGATAAGAGTGCTTTGACCCACTTTTTATATGCAGATGATATCCTTATTTTTTGTCGAGCTTCACTAATAAACCTGAGAGCTGTTTATTCAACTTTTAAGTTGTATGGGTCTCTTTTGGGTCAACTAGTTAATTAGAAGAAGTCTAATATATCTTTTGGTAAGGAAATTTCCCCTGATAGAATTAGGGATTTACTTTCTATTTGTGGTATGAAGCGAGGTGGAGAGTCAATGTACTACTTGGGGGTTCTTTTATTTGTAGGAGCTCCTCGTTAGCAGTGGTTAATTCCTTAGATGGATAGTTTACTAGCTCAATTTCATTGTTGGATGGGATTATCTCTTTCTTTAGTTGGCAGAGTTGTTTGGTTAGCTCTGTGATCTATGGTTCATTTTTTCATTATTTTTAGATTAATAGATAACTCAGTTTTTTGTTAAGTAAAATGATAAAGGCAATTCAGAATTTTATTTGGCCGGGTTATATTCTCCAAAAGAAACTGGTCTAAGTCTCGTGGATGAAATGTTATCGGCCTAAAGAGAAGGGTGGTTTAGGCCTTCATAACTTATCCTTGCTGAATAAAATCCTTCACAAAAAGTTCGCTTGGACAGTGATGATTGTTGATTTTGATTTATTTTCTTATCTCCAAGCATATTTCTTTAGGAGCAATGGGGATTTCAAATATCAATTAAATCCTCTATTTGGGATGGGCTACACCCTTTATGTTGAGATCTTCATGAAGAATTTCGTTGGCTGGTCGAAAGATATTCTAAAGTCAAATTTTAGACTGATAATTGGTTGGGTTCTCCTCTGTTTAATTTGGTATCTTGTTCTTTATTTCTTGATCCTCCTTTAGATACTTTGGTTGGAGATTCTTTAACAGATTCGGCACTACTAAAAATGTGTACTATCACGGCACGTATACAAAAGCGCTGTGGGGCAATACCAAGGCGCCTAAAAAGCGTTGTGGTATAGGATCTTTAACGGTGCCTAGTGGGTGTCGTTGGATATAACTTTCACGGCGCCTTATAGGCGCCGTGATACACATCTACCATGGTGCCTAAAAGGCACCGTGATATTTAACTTTCACGGCGCCCATATGGCACCGAGGTAGGGGCCCTATATAAAAGACCAAAAATAACGAGGCCAGCAGCCACTCACCCTTTTCCCTCTTCACTTCCAACCGCGGCTAAGTCTCCCTCTTCCACTATTTTCACCATTTTTTTTGGTAAACAAGATATTTTTAAGCTTTTAAACTCGTTTTTGTCACGAAAATTAGATTACTCATTGTCTTAACCATGATTTTGACCAATTATTTTGTAGAAATTTCATGTTTAATGTTATAGTTGAAAGAGTTTATATTTCGAACCCTAATTTATCAAATGTGAATATCTTGAGCATGCATTGATAATGTTTACTCTTATAATGCCGAGTTAGACTATTTATTTAGTAGAAATCTTATTTTTGGGCATGTTTTGCTATTTAAGTGCAAATTAATCCGAATTTATTATTATTTTGTTGCTATTTTTTTATTTATTTTATGTGAAATGTGAGTTCATTTAGTTGTAAAAAGTTTCAAATTGAAGGTGTGTTATATGAATTTATACCAATTTCATGTTTATTTACTAGAAATCATATATTAGGTTATGCTTTTTAATTTCCATCCTTAGTGTCAATTAATCCAAATTTATGCAATTTTAATTGAATATTGTGTAGTTTTTTTAGAAATTTACATATTCAATATTTAATTTAAAGAATTGTGGATTATAGATGTTTAATTTTATTTATCATTTTAATTTACGTATAGGTTTTAGTAGAAGTTAGAGTACTTAGATTACTTGTGAATTAGCAAACTGAGGTATGTTTTCTCAAATTTTTTTTCTTTTATTGACTTATGTATGTCACTTTCACATTAGTTTTATCTTATTATTTTCAAAAATTTAAACTAGATAAGATATGATATCATATAAGAAATTGTATGTTGTAGTGATATGATGATGTTATAATTGTGTAGGATTAGTTGAGTTTATTATTTGTGTTGATATTATTTTGTCATATGTTATATTTGGTTGATTGATAAATTATTTGTAACAAATGAGACTACTTAAGAATAAATTAAGTTCTGAATTTGGTAATACTTAAAAATATAAGAATAATTTGAAATGAGTATTAATTTATAATTGGTGGTTTAGTTACTCAATTGGTTAATGCTAGAAATAGGGAAGATTATATACAATTTTTTATGGTACTCAATTTAGTTAGTTTTTTATATCAGTTGCTTATTTTTTATTTTTTTTTTCAATTGTGCTTAGAATAGATATTGGCGGATAGACTATCGACTGAATATAGAAAGAGAGTTCATAGTTTTTGGAGTTTGCTATTGAAAATGTCAAAGATTCCAATTTAATTCCATGTCCGTGTATTAAATGTGGAAATTTGCAAAAAATAGGTGTTAAAAAGATAAAAGAACACTTATATTTCAATGGAATAGATCAAAGTTACAAACAATGGATTTGGCATGGTGAAACAGTTCCAATTACCAGATTTTCGTCAAAAAAGAGTATAAGAGATGATTGTGAGTTAGATTTAAATGATGTGATTATGAGTTAGATTTAAATGATGATCTTTTTGAAATGATTGATGATGCATAGTATGAAACAAATGTAGATCTTATTAAGTTTCAATCATTGCTTGATGATGCTGAGAAACCGATCTATCCAGGTTGTACGAAATTTACAAAGTTGTCTGCATTTTTGAAATTGTATAATTTGAAAGCAAGACATGGATGGAGTGATAAGAGTTTTTCAAACTTGTTAGCTTTACTAGGAGAGATATTGCTAAATGATAATGAGAAGCCACCTTCCTTTTATGATGCTAAAAAGACTTTATGCTCATTAGGTATGCAATAAGAGAAAATTCACGCTTGCCCAAATGATTGTATTTTATATCGAAAGAAATTTAAAGATACAATTTGTTGTCCAGTATATAGTGAGCCTGTTGGTAAATTGACCTAACACTTAGGAAAATCATGCATACATGCAGATATAGAAAAATATATGATCATATCAAGAACGCAGTAGAAAAAATTTAGCGAATTTAGGTTTTAAAATTTTTACATGAAAATAGTTTTCATAACCATATAATACACATGCATCATATACATGATCATGTACAACATAAATCAAATCTAGATACAAAATCCTAAAGATGAGATTAGGGTTTACTTCTTGTAGCGTGTTTCTCCTTGATCTCCTTCTTAATGGTGATCAAATCTCCAATCCTAGATCTTTTTGTCTATGCTCTTGCTCTTGGTTGACGAAGCGAGTCAGCACCAAGTCGAAACTTTCGTTGGAGAACGATCAAGAACACCTTCTTGATCCTATGGAATACCGGGATATGAGATGAGACTATGAAATTGTTAAAAACCTTTTTCACTCTCACTTAGCCTAGCTTGGCCGAAATCTCGCTCTCTCTCCCTTAGCCTTATGTGTATGACTCTATATGAGTTACTGTGTAGTTTTTCCTCTCATATATCTTATATATATGGGACCAAAAACTGCTAACCCTAGTCCAATTAGGATTGGACTTGTTCTCCAATTTGAGCTTTGGATGTATTTTTATAAATATGTCCAACTCATGAAACTTATTTTTAAAAATACCAACTTCTATGTAGACTCATTATTTTACACAGTTTCATGAAACTTATTTCATAAATACCACCAACCAATTATTGAGCTTAATTGAGCTAGACAAGGGACCTAATGGATCCAAATAATCTAAGCTCCAATAATATGATAAATACATAATAACTCTTATTATGGTATTTATATAAATACTATTAGTAAAGGGGACACTCCACTAAAGGCCCAATACTACACTCTTAGATTAAATGTCATGCCTTTTATAGAGATTTAATCAACTAATCTTGATTNTTTCTATCAAGGAATAATGTTGTCGATAATTTTGTTCTCAATGGCTATTTAGACAAAATTATCAACCAATTCACAAAGTGAATACTAAGATCTTAGATTTAATTATTCCATGAATCTTGAAAGAACCTAAAGTGGTATTAATGTATAGTGTCCTTAACTATTTGGTGTTCCCATCAATTTATAAGCCATAACCTCCAATATGCCAGAGTTCACCTCTAACTTCATAGAGGTTAGTCTTTTAACAAATCAAAAGACTATAATCTATGAAAGCAAGTCCAGTCAAACATCAAGGATTAAGATTTATATACTAAGAGATAGTTTGTGATAATATAAGAATTAAGTTAGGGCACTCTAATTCTTTATATTACCTGGTCCAGTTTAATACACATAATTTGTTTATGTTGTATTAGTGTTTCTATCAGAAGTCAGATACTTCAATGATTTGAGACACATCATTTCCGTTAAGTTAGACAAACACTACAATCTATAGTAAATAAAGTATTCCATCTTTATTTACAGATTGTAAACTACTTCATTTAGACTTAGATAAAGAAACAAGTCTCCCCATAATTAACACTTAATCATGTTTGTTTCTTTATACACATATAAAGTTATGGAATCTTTTTCAGATGAATAAACAGTTCAACTAAGATAGTTTAATCTAGTAAAGATCATAATTTCATATAAGAGATAGTTGTTTATACTCAAAATAGTAAAATTGAAAATATGCTTTTTAGGGCAAAATCCCAACAGAGCCTAGGTGGCAACAGAATAAGAATTCTAAAGAGGTAAAATTCGGAACCCTTGCTAAGGTATTGTGGTATATTCCTCCAATTCCTCGTTTTACCCGTCTATTCCGAAATCATGAGCATGCTAAAGATCTAATATAGCATGCGAATGAGAGGATAGAAGATGGTAAACTTAGACATCCAGCCGATTCACCGGCTTGGAAAACAATAGATTACAGATGGCCTTCTTTTGGAAGTGATCCAAGGAATCTTTGTCTTGGTCTATCTGCGGATATTATTAATCCTCATACAACTCTAAGTAGCAAATGCAGTTGTTGGCCTGTAATGCTTGTAATCTATAATCTTCCTCCATGGTTGTGTATATAAAGAAAGTTTACACTTCTTGCAATATTAATATCAGGACCTAGATAACTTGATAATAACATTGATGTATATTTAGCCCCGTTGATTGATGAGTTGAACAGTTTGTGGAATGATGATGTGAAAGCCTATGATGCATATAAGGATGAAGATTTTACTCTCAAGGCTATCTTACTATGGACAATCAATGACTTTCCTGCATATAGGAATTTGTCTAAGTTTTCCAATAAAGGATATAAAGCATGTCCTATTTGTGATGAGAAAACAAGTTGTCAGTTCTTAACACATGCTAAAAAATTGAGTTATATGGGCCATAGAAGATTTTTACCTCGCAAACATGTATATAGAAATTGGAAAAAAGCATTTAATGGTTCTCAAGAATTTAAATTGGCACCACAACCTTTAAATGGGATAGAGATACTAAAAACAGTCTCTAAGCTCGAATTTAGGCTTGGAAAGATTAAAATAAGTGATATCAGTAAGAAAAGAAAAAGACACAGTAATGTAAAGGTTGTAAAAACTCCAAAGAGTTGTTGGAAGAAGAAATCTATATTCTTTGAGTTGGAGTATTGGTAACATTTAATTCTGAGACATAACTTAGATGTCATGCATATTGAGAAGAACATATGTGATAGTATAATTGGAACTTTATTAAATATTCCAAAGAAGAATAAGGATAGTATTGGTGCCCGCATAGATCTTGTTAACATGGGTGTTTGAAAAGAGTTAGCTCCTAAAGTAGGGGAGAAGTGAACATATTTACCCCCTGCTTGCTTCACATTAAAAAAAGAAGAAAAATATCAATTGTGTCAATCTTTATTTAATGTGAAGGTTCCTGAAGGCTATTCTTCTAATATTAGAACATTAGTGGATATGAACAATTTGAAACTAGTTGGACTTAAATCTCATGATTGTCATACACTAATGCAACATCTACCACCTATAGTGATCAGGTCTGTATTATCTAAAAATGTTCGATATGCAATCACTAGATTATGCTTATTTTTTAATAGAATTTATTCTAAGGTGGTCGATGTATCCAAGTTAGACGAACTACAACATGAACTTGTTGTAACATTGTGCATGTTCGAACAGTTTTTTCCTCCTAGATTTTTTGATATAATGATACATCTTACTGTCCATTTGGTTAGAGAAGTGAAGTTATGTGGTCCTGTTTATTTGAGATGGATATATCTATTTGAGAGATACATGAAAATTCTAAAAGGATATGTTAGAAATCGAAGCTAGCCAGAAGGATGCATTGTAGAGTGTTATATCGCAAAAGAAGCTGTTGAGTTTTGTTCTGAGTATTTGGCAAATGTAGAAGCTATCAGAGTACCCTCATCTTCAAATATTAATAAAAGTGTAAGTAGTGGTGTTGTGTGTGTTACAAAATATAGTTGAAGTCTAACCTTTCATCGAGTAAGTTTTATTATGAATTAGATTTGTATTGATTGAATGTTGAATTCTTTAATAATAATGGTTTACTTTGGGATGATTTGTTGAAGAGAGCATATAAATTGGATCAAAACACAATTCTCAATGAAATAAAAAAAAGAGAAGTGGATCCATGATGAACATCATTGAACTTTTATTAGTTGGTTTCGCGAACAGGTAATTCCAATTAGTTATTACAATTAATAGTTTGATTTCATTTTTTCCCTATTTTAGAGTATGAGTACTAATATGTTGGGTTTTCTAATTGTTAATTTTGTATTTTGAATAGATTTTAGTTGAAATGAACAAGGCAACACATAATCTATCTGATACATTGAAATGAATATCACAAAGACCATCATTGGATGTAATTAAGTATAATGCTTATCAAGTTAACAGTGTTCATTTTTGCACAAGAGACCGCAACAACATAAGAACAACCCAAAATAGTGGGGTAAGTATTGTTGCAAAAACCATACAATTTTCAAATTCGAAAGATAAAAACCCAATAGAGGGTGATATGGTATACTATGGCGTTATCGAGGAAATTTGGGAACTTGATTTTGTCACATTTCAGTTCCCAGTATTTATGTGTTAATAGGTGGAGAGTAACCATAGGGTTAGAAAAGATGAGTTAGGCTTTATAGTTGATCTAAACCGGATAGATCATAAGAATGATCCATTTATATTGGCAACACAAGCAAAACAAGTATTTTACGTCAATGATCCACTTGATGCTCGATGGTCAATTGTTCTTGCAACAAAACCAAAAGAATATCAAAATTTAGGAGTTGAAGATGAGAATGAAATACTTGTTGCTCATGAAATATTCTCAAAAGGAGTTTCGGTGGAGGCTTTGATAGAAGACATTAATGAAGGTGAGGTTACATATTTATGAGATGATGGTAAAGATATTTGGATTGATAATCAAAGAAAGAAACCAATAAGGTACAAATCAAATAAGTTATATATTTTTGTTTCATTTGTATATATTTATGGATTGATGTTTTATTTTTTAAAATATATTATCTCTTATGTTTACATACTTATTATTTTCTATCTTAATTTTTGATCTACATTTATGGTTTTATTATTCAACAGGTAATTATTGACATGAAAAATGAAGGTGTAGATGATGTTCACCATCACAAAATAGTCAAGGTGAAAGAAAATACAAAAAAGAAACCAAGAGGAACAACTCAAATGAAGGAGTTGATTATAAAAAGAAGTTGTCACGTACAATGAATGAGGACAACCAAGTGGAGATGAAGGTAAACATTTGACAAGCTTTTGTGGCCTTATGGTTTGTCACAAGATCCCAATAAACATTGATAACTGGATGCTTATACCAACGGACCTAAAAGATGAGCTCTGGCATATAATATTAGTATGAGCATGAATCTTTTTATTTCATATTTATTAGAATATATATTTGATATTAATATTATTTCTTTCACATTGTAGGAAACATTTGTATTGGATTACAAAACAGAAAAAGAAATTTTAAAACGTTGTGGGAAAATATGGAGAGATTTTAAGTCTAGGATTACAACTGAATTGATTTATGAGTATAGACATACTTGTCCAGAGTTATTAAAGCACCCTCTAGCATCATATGCACCATGGATTGAACCTAAAGTTTGGGATGAGTTTGTTAAGAAAAGAGTAAGTGCAGAATGGGAGGAAGCTAGGAAAGTACAACAAGGAAGAGCAACGCAAAATAAATATCCACATCGCATGTCTCGCTTGGATTATGTTGGATTAGAAGCTAAAATTGAAAAAGACGAAAGCTGATGTGGTATTGATAGATCCGAGTTATGGAGTAGAAGACGTGTCCCTAAAAAAGGAGGCCATACTGAGGAAATCCAAGTGATAGTTGATAGAATTGTAAGTTTCTTATTACAATATATTGATTATATTAATTTGTAATTTTGTTAAAAGTATAGCATAGTCTAATATTCAATTATGTACATGATTTGTAGGAAGATTATAATCAACAATTCCAAGAGGGAAATCTCGAAATAGATGGTTCTAATGATATCCTAATAATGGCTTTAGGCACTCCTGAATATTCTGGACGTGTACGGGTAATGGGATTTCATGTTAGCCACAGATAATGTTTTCATCAACCTGCTCCAACAAAGAAGTAACTATCATTTGATTTGAAACAATGGCAAGATGAACAAACACGCAAGATGCAACAAATGCTTAAAGAACAAGAAGAACGGTTCAAAATAGAAATTGCTAAGATTCAAGCAGGACAACAAAATAATGTTTGTGGTTCTAATACAACTCCTTCACGGCCAGAAGTTCAAAGAAAAGAAGTGCAACCACAAGAGATACATGTAAATCCAATGGTGGCTGTAGGAACATCTTCACGACTCAAAAAAGTATGTTTATATGAGTTTCTTTCTTATTTGTTTATTAACTACTTATATTTATAAATTGTATTTGATCTTCTATATTGTAGAACCAACCATGTAAGCCTGCAGTAAGGTCTCATGATAACATAGTTGCTTTAGGACATATACAAGAGTCAACCTCATTAACTATTATTCACGGCAAAGAATTGGGGGAGAATAATTTTCGTATATCAGTAGAGGTTATTCTTGATGCTACAGCCCTAATTCCTATTCCAAATCCAGATGATGATACAAGGTTGGTAGGTGACGCACTTAGATCGCATCTTGCATAGCCTAAGATGCTTGTCATCTTTGAAGATAATTTGGTATGTAGACCCATTTTCCAAATAAATTCATCCTTTATTGAATTTTAATATGAATTATTAACTTGTTTGTTAACATTTCATCATTTATTTGGATTTTAGGAGTTTAATAATATAAATAGGCATCAAACGAGGAAGAATAAATCTTCACAACCACAGCCACCTCAAACACAAGAAAGAGTACATCCACAAAAAAAGAAAGCGGAATTTGTTACACAAACACAATTTAGATTTGTTGATGGTGCACCAGCTTCTATAAGATTACTATTGAATACAATTCAAGGAGTGGATGAAGGTGTTATTGTTAATATTCCCTTTGATGAAGAAGTATTTAAAAAAGCTTTTTGTTTGCCCATATTCAAATAAGATATAATTGAGTTTTGCACATTACAAAAGATCGGGGCTGTACCTATTACGTTATACATGAGGTATTTATTTTATATATATATATAGAACTTCATATATATACATGTATCTATAGTTGGTAATTATATAATATAATACTTAGTTCACATTGCATTTTATACTTGTAGGCATTTATACCATTTAGTGACCCAATATGGCTATCAAGCTAGGTATATGTTCATGGATCCTAGTGCAGTTACTACACAAGGTGGTTCATGTAAGGATCATGCTATAAGTTTAGCAACCCGGATGTTATCCATGGAGAATGAATATTAATTTTTAATTACAACTTAGAATCATGGGTAAGATTTTAAACTTAACAAATTGTCATGTGATCAACTACTTCCTCTTTGAAGTTAATTGTTACATATTAATAATTTTTATCATCAATTTTATGAGTACGGACCATTGGATATTGCTTATCATTTATCCTCTCAAAGATTTTGCATGGTTTCTAGATCCTCTCAGCTTAGCTCTCCGTGAGAAAATTTGTTTAACAATGATCGAGTAAGTTCTCTAATAGTTATTTTATTATATTTCAGTTTCTTATGGTATTTTTATTTATGGTTGCTATTGCAAACATTTTATTATTGTGTTTGCGCATTTCCAATTCAAAGTGCATTCAAGATATATAATGTAAAAAAAAAAAAAGAAAAGAAGGAAGACCAAATGGTCTAGTTTATAAGTTAATAAAGATACTAAACTTGAATTAATAACACTTGTTGGGTGGAAGATTAATTAAAATTATTTATGTTTACTTTATGCTTATGTATAATTCCCAAGACAACCGACAAGTGTTGAGTGCGGATTCTACATATCTAAATTTATGAGAGAAGTCATTGAACAAGCCGATGTTAAATCATTTACCACAATAGTATGTAACCATATGTTTAATTAGTTCTATTCTAATTTATAATTTGATTGATAACTTTCTAACAAATAAGGTGTTTGAATTTGTAGTTTAATGGACAAAATTTCTATACAAAGGATGATATCAACGGACTTCTTGAAAAGTGGGTCGAAGAACTAATACAATTTCTCGTTTGAGGTTCTTAATCTTTATATATTTAAACTATATGTAGTCTTTGATGATCATATTAGTTTGGCTTAAAAAACTAATGTATACATATATACTTAGTTTATATAGATTATATGGGTTATTATGTTAATTTGATATTAGTATGTAAATATATATTTATACTCTATTTATTTCAAATATTTGGTGTATGTAATGAATTTGGATTACATTTATAAAATTCCAGGGGGTAGTATAGACAAATACATTACAAATAACCCTTGAAAATATGTACCACAGTGCTTATAAGGTGCCGAGGAAGATTTTATCTACTAAGACGCCTTGGAGGCGTCGTGAAAAGCATTTCCATGCACCTTTTAAGCGCCTTAGTATTTAGATACCAAGGCGCTTAATAGGTGCCGTAGAAGATGCCTTTCATGGCGCCTAATAGGCGCCTTAGTAGACTTTCCACGACGCCTTCTAAGCGCATTCGTAGCCAAGGCCTATTACGGTATCTGCAACCAAGACGCTTTTGTGGGCACTGTGAAAGACCTTTCAAGGCCCTTATAAAGCGCTTTGAAAGGCCTTTTTTGTTGTAGTGCGGGTTGGTCACTTCCTTTTACTTTTACAAATCGTTTTCTGGGAATAGTTGATATTGTTAAGTCAGTTGTGATTTTAGATGGCCCGAATGTTTTGTGCTGAATGGGTTCTTTAGATGGTTGGGTTATCTGTTCTGATACTTATATTCCTCTGTCTGATTCTCCAGTCGTTTGCTCTTAGGGAAAACAGATTTATCTTCTTTTATCGCTCATTCGAAGTTAGTTTTACTTTTGAGAATTCTTCATGATCATCTTTCTACTGCTTCTTCTTTGATGAAGCGAGGTATCCATCTTCCGTCTTGTTATTATTTTTGTCATTCCTCAGTTGAGGACTCATCATGTTTATTCGTTGATTGCCCCTATGTTATGCAGCTTTGGTCGGTCATGTCCTCTTTATTTCATACTCCAGTCTTTCTAGAGGGCTTTGTAAGGAATCTTTAGGATAGAGCTTAACTTTGCTCAAATAGTCCGCAACTTCGAGCTTTCTGGAAAGTTGGTTTTGTCTCTATTTTTTGGATTATATGGCATCTTTGGAATTTGGCAATTTTTGAAAATAAAAAACCATCTATATCTTCAGCATTTGTTCTTTTATGGCGTTTTATTAGAGAGGCTGAGCATATGGTTTCTAACTTTATATCTAATTTTATGATTAATCTCTTAATTTTACTGGCTCAAAAGTAGGCCTCAAAAGGCACCAATCATTATTAAAGTTATATAGGTGTTTAGGGGTTTTTCGAACTCATAGAGGGTTTGTTCGCAGATGTTTCTCTATTCCATTAGGAATTGGTTATTCTTTTGAGGCAAAATTGGCAACGGCAATTCATGCGATTGATTTCACTTGGAAATATGGATGTAAGCGTCTCTGATTAGAGAGTGATTCAGTCTATGTCATTTCTATTCTTTTAGCCCATTCTCTTAAAGTGCCTTTCCATAGGATATCAGCTTCGTGTAGAACATTGGGGTACATTGCTAATATGGATTTTATGGTCACTTATACCTTTCGCAAGAGTAATCGTGTAGCTGATTCTTTAGCTTATTGTGCTCCTTCTTTTGTTTATCCCACTTAGTGGTAGTTCGCTCAATCTTTTATTTCATCTTTTGTTTACAACGATCGTATTACGAAACTTAATTATCGATTACGCTAATTTTATTTCTTTGTCTTAAAAGTCAGATTTATACCCTTCTGAATTAGTGTATTTTTTTTAATTTAATTTTTAACGTTGAGTCAAGATTAGTCTTAAAAAAAAAAGTATAGCTATTAATTAACTTCGGTGTGATAATGTAAAAGAGATATCCCAGATATTATTATTTGCGACCATAACTCACACAATTTTCATAATATATTATTGATGTACGTACCATTGATTATGATATTAAACATTTTTTAATGTTTTCGTTTGATTCACTTCTTGATACTGCACTGTAATTTATATTAATATCACGTTTGGTGTTACATCATAGAAAAAAATAAATTATATATATGGTACGATCACGTATATATGTAGAGTGTGCGAAGCAAAATATATAGCTCGATTTGCCTCGTATTTTTGTCTAACAGAATTGAAGTGAAAAGCGCTGCTTAATGAGATTCCCTTTAATAAGTTTCATACCAAATCCTTCACAGTTCACGCCATAAAAAATCCCCACGCTCTCTCAACATCTCATCATTCATATTACCATTTTTCTATTGCCCATGATTTATGCTCCGTTATATATTCATATACTAATCCGAAGCTTTCTGAATTGGAATCTAGCTAGAGTATATGTCTTCTTCTTTTTTCAAAAAGGTTACATACGTAATTTCATTATCTTATTATACTTTAGTTACGAAGATCCAAACTGTCTTCCTAACTCTATTAATTCCCGTGAGCTCTTATGCCATGTAATCTATATGTGAACCAAGTTCATACACGTCCAAGCCCAACTAAAATAGTGGCTCACTGGGGCCCAGGCCGTATCTAAGTTAGTTCTCATCCATATGCATAATGCATATGTCGATATACTACCTAGAACATTTGTAACATAAATATGTGTATATATATATATATAGGCCCCTGGCCATTAATTGTATCATGGAATCAGTAAAAGAGTTTTTCGGAGAAATGGATAAAGATGAGTATTATTAGTATTTTAGTAAGGATGGAAAAATAATAAAGGACTTATTTATTTATTTATTGTGGACCATACTCAGAACCAAAACCATAAAACAGATAAATACATATCCCCCACAATACTACTTGACACTTTTTTTCCTTCTCTATCAATAAGTTTGATATCTTGATGTGAAGATAGAAGAAGAACTATGGAATTTTAAGTGCCCCCACACCCAATCACAAAACTCCAGGAGAAAATTCTTTCATCCCTATACAGTCGAACTCCCTCTTTTTTTTTTCTTCTAATTTGGGTTCAGGGTGTGGAACCTACCTCAATCTATCTCCCCCACCTGCACAAGAGGACACACAGGATTGGGACCCCCTCTACTCATTGGACACGTTATAAATGCACCAAAGTATAAAAACCATCCACAAAAGCATAATAACTAATATATATATATATATATATATATATATATATATATATATATATATATATGCAGAGGACAATATAATGTATGCAAAGAAAACAGAAAGCAGACAGGTTGTGTACACTTCCTTTGAAGGTGCACTTCCTGTGGAGTATTGAATCATGAAATAAGGGACCCATTATATTATATAACATTTTTCTTCTTTTCTATATATTTATGTTTTGTGTAACGAAGTAAAATATTTATCATATTTATAATGAAGCCAAAGAGATCGACTTAATACTTTGGTGGTAGTGGCGGGACCAAATTGGGGTGTGATTTTACTTTGGGTGGGATGATGTGAGAGCTTTACCACTTGTATACCATTAATTGCAATCTTTTTCCAGTAATAATGGGAGGTCTGATGATTAGTGAAGAAAGTGAGGTAGTTGGACGGAACTAAGATAGGTTTTGGGGCCAACAAGAAGGAAAATAAAAAAAGAATATTATAAAGGGGGGGAAAAAAAGAGGTTAATAGCGACGGTTGGGATTTCATGAACCATTTTGTAAGTAGTGCTTTGTGAGATGAAAGGAGTGATCGTGCGATTTTGTGCTATTGGAGTTTCTGTATGATGTCCCCTTTTTATATTTTGCTTTTATATGAATTATGATTTAGACCAAATCTCAACTCAGTGAGAGTTCTTGTCCATTCTATATTAATATAAGATGGATATAAAAAAAAGGAAGTTTTATATTTTTATTTTAAAAAAAGCTAAACATTTTTTGTGGCTAAGGTAGGCCATATATATAATGATATATTATTGTATATAGATTAGACTTTTTTCAATGTAAAATAAGATTTTTAAGATTGTCTATATATTCTAGTTGTATGTGATTTTTTTTAATCTATTTTCAATAGTATAAGGGGACAATAATCATATTCAAAGTACAAAATATAGCTTAATTAAGAACACAAGAGATAAAAAAGAAAACAAAAAGAGAACTTGGAAGAACAACTTAAGTAGATCTAATATTAATATGAAATGGTATTTTGAGAAAGCAAACAAAAAAGCTCTCTAAGTAGATTATATATATGATATGACAAACAATATAAATGCAACTTCCACAATTCACAATAGACCATTAGAATATCCCCGACCAAACTATTAATGATAATAATAATGATTCATATAAAACAGTATTAATGATATACTTATCATCTTCCATTAACAAGTTTTTAGTTGATGATCAATATCTTCTAGTTTTGTCGTGACATTAAGACAACTTTTCATGCACCTTAGCTATAGAGTGTGTTAGGCAAAAGCATTATGATTATAATCTAAGAAATTTGCTTAATTAGCACAAATAGTGGGGGTTTCATTTTCACTTTCGAATCTCTTTAAGTGTCTAAAAGGAGGGTATGGACCACACACAAAGCCACCCCACCATTACCATAGAAACTCCCTAATTTATAAAATATTACTCAATAAAAATAAAATAAAATAAATAGTTAAAATAGTGCCAAATGAAAAAAAGTTTATTAGGTGTTATATATATCATGTATGAATATAAAGTTTATTAAGTGTTATATATTATAGATGAATATAAAGTGGTCTACTTTCCTTCCCCTAATTGCCTTTCCATTCTCCGAAAGCCTCAAGAACTAACTAAACCCCCAAAGTTCACTAATTAATTAATCCCAAAACCAAATCATCATATTAATATGCTACTATACCTTGTACCACACGGCTTACACGTAGCCCCCGCCGACGCAATCTAAGCTCTTCAATTAGGTAAACTGCATATCTGTCTCCCTCTACTCCTGATGATTGGCAATATTTAACTAAATAATATATTAATAGTTATATTTTTATTATAATTCAAAACATTTCGTTAACGGTCGGTTGGTTATAATCCATATGATTAGATTCTAAGATATTTTTGTGTGGCTTGCCGACTTTACGGTACGGACCCAGGAGTAGGGTTTTGGTGGGGTACGTATACCTGTATAATTTAATTTGGACAAAAGATATATAGTACACAGATAATCAAATAAAATATGTTTGAATGTCTACGTATGTTTTTGGTACCTAATAAAATATCAAGTTAATCCACTTTTATTGGCTAACGAATTAGAATCGGCCAACGACACATATTCTTAGGCGTGCAACATGGCGTGAGGCTGAGGTTATCCTAACGTGGATTGGCTTAATGACACTATATAGTTCTACATATTATATAGAATAGATCTATAGCTAGGAGAAGAAAAAGCTAGCTAGAGAGACAAAAAACACATTCTATAATTAAACCACCTTTTGTCTAGTATAATTAATTTCTTTTCAAAAGCCTAGGTTGATGTTGATGATCATGATATGATAGACAAACATTCCCTAGGCGGCCATGCCACCATATATAAATACCAATTGTAAGTCCCCTCTCTTTCAAACCTCCATACATATATATATATACATATATATATATATATATAATTTATCTATCATGATCATCATCTTCACTTAAAATTTTCCGCAAGGCAAAGTTACTTCTATATACTTCATAACAGTTTCTAGTATCTCCTAGTTGGTGTCCTCCCCTTGTCTGCTACTCTCTACGGACTTGGGCCGGCCGATCGGGCCGGGCTTTCTTCTTTGCTTTGATGAATCTCTTATACAAAAACCAGCTAATACTATTCCTTTCTCTTTCATCAATATTATTATTCCGGTTTTACTCGTTCAATAGTAGTACTAGTGTCTTGCCTCGTCTTTGTTCTAGTATTATTAGTGTTGTTATAAATGGGATTATATCAGCTGCAGCCGATAATTCGGAGCTACGATAAGCGAGTTGACAGAGCTCGAGTTGAAGATCTTGAACGAAGATGTGAAGTGGGTCCAACTGAACGAGTTTTTCTCTTCATGGACACTATGGGTGACCCCATTTGTAGGATCCGGAATAGTCCGATGTATAAGATGCTGGTAAGTATCTCTGTCTATATAATATAGTTATAATTAAGTACATATATACAAATTAATTTCTCATTTACTTCATGACTTCCAGCTAGCTAGCTTCTTTAATTTTTAATTTCAATGAAAAAAAAAAAGTTGTACACATAGGCATTGATTTGTATTGTCTCCATTGGTATCATATCGGATGAGAAATGGATAATCATAAGACTTTTTGGTTGTGTAAAGAATTATTTTTATCATTATTATTTTTGTGATAGGTAGCGGAGTTGGACAACGAGTTGGTTGGGGTTATTCAAGGCTCTATAAAAGTGGTTACGATCAATAAGCCACCGAAGGATAATATAGCCACCGGAGCCAAGGTGGGGTACATCTTAGGGCTAAGGGTTGCACCTCATCAACGACGAAACGGGATTGGTTCGAGCCTAGTCCGGGAGCTAGAGGAGTGGTTTGTGTTGAACGAGGTTGATTACGCCTACATGGCAACCGAGAAAGACAACGAGGCCTCGGTCAAGCTCTTCGTCAAAAATTTCGGTTACAACAAGTTTAGGACTCCGGCGATTCTCATCAACCCGGTTCAAAACCGGCCCTTGCACATCTCGTCAAACGTCGAGATATCGAAGCTCAAGGTGGAAGAAGCCGAGTCTCTCTACCGGAAGTTCATGTCATCAGCTGAGTTCTTCCCAAACGACATAAACGACATATTGAGGAACAAGTTGAGCTTGGGGACATGGGTGGCCTACCCTAGAGGAGAGTCATTGAGTAATACTAAGAGCTGGGCCATGCTGAGTGTGTGGAACACTGGGGGACTTTTCAAGCTGTGGCTAGGGAAAGCTCCCCTATCGTGCTTAATTTATACAAAAAGTAGTAAAGTGATAAGTAGGTTATTCCCTTGCTTTAAGTTAGTGCCTTCCCTACCCGATTTCTTTGACCCTTTTGGATTTTACTTCATGTATGGAGTTCACTCGGAAGGTCCATTGTCCGGAAAGCTGGTCAGGAGTTTATGCCAGTTCGTGCATAACATGGCCATAGCGTCCAAGGATTGTAAGGTAATAGTGACCGAAGTTGGTGGTCACGAGTTCGAGCTGAGACACCACATCCCGCATTGGAAATTGTTATGCCCCGAGGACTTGTGGTGTATAAAATCCCTGAAGAATAAGGACCATGAAGAGGAGAGAAATAAGGAACTTCTTGATCAGTTGACAAAAACTCCGCCATCAAAACCTCTTTTTGTAGACCCAAGGGAGGTATGATCGATCAATACATGCATGAATAAATGAATAAATATGTAAAACATTTGAATACTGAATGATGTGACACTTCTTAAGTTGTTAATTAATTAACTAGTTAAATACAAATTAAATGACGTAATTTATGTTGCCATGAATCAATATTTGAAGAAAAATGCTGATTATGACTGGTGTGCTAATTTAGGTGTTAGTTAATAAATGGATTAAAGAAAGAAACCCTTCAAATGCTAACAAAATGATATGATACTACGTCAGTCAAATTATTTTTTCTAAACAGTTTGTTAACATATGTAGCATTAATTCATATTTGAAAGTATCCAAAATTAACTGTTTGATGAACATATATATAGTATTCCTATTTACCGTTACCAAAACCTATGAAAGAGTTTAACCTTTATTTCCGTTTAAGAATTAGAAGCCAAAATAAGCTCTAATATATACAAAACCCCACATAACGATGTTATTTTCCGGGTCTTACTTTACTTACTCTTCTGGTTGGGGCTTTTCACTTGTTCCTTTCAACATCGGTGACTCAAGATCTCAAAAGATTTCCTTAATTAGGTGCCAACCTCGGTGTCCCTTTTGTTTGCAAGAGCCATTGGCGCCTTCATGATTCATACGAATCAATAATCAATCAGAGTGGTCCAACTTTTGTCCCTTTTGGCCTAATGGTACTACAAAATTTTCTTCCCCCCCCACAAAAAAAAGGACCCTCCAATGCTTCTGTCGCGTCCTTTGAAATAGACATTTAATTAACGTGATGCATGGTTTATGGGCAAGACAGAATTATCATTAATCATATATATAAATACACAACAAATATCACATCTAATTAATCATCAATATTAAAAATTTGGACGTGCATAATATATGCAAGTCTGTGCTTGGAAATGAATGAATTGAGCGCCTTTATTTATTTCCTCCGTCGTACTTATGTATATAATCATGGTATCTATCTATCCAAACCCTGGAACCTATATGATTTTCTAGACCGAGTTATTGTGGGAAATACAATGCTGGGTTAGGGTTTTAAGTATAGTAGTCGTAGTAATTATCACAGTTACACACTTTTATGATCAGTTTGATGTAGAGCTGTCAAACATGCTTGTTGTGGAACAGCCGATTAAACTTAAGCACAAACGTGCTTTCAAGTTTTATGCTTCTTAATATTTTGTACAGTGCTAGCCCAAAATCTTAAATTACTAATTTGGTACAATCCATTAAATCATGCAATAATGTAGCGTGCTATGATTTCATGATGATGATCATATAGAAGATTAATGCACGACAGCGCAATAGTACTGGTGCATCACGCAAACCTCTGATCATTTATTGGTTGAATGTAAGTATGAGGAGAGTCGCATAGGCACCTCTATTATAAATTAGCATACCAATCATATTGGGGTACTTTTCATTAGGTACTGCTCACAAAAGCGTGTGTTTTGTCATAATTCGGTTGAAAACGTTGCAGTGTGTAATATGTTTTATGAGTACAGTTTAATTAATATATGAGTTAAAGTGCTTGATATATATATATATATATATATATATATATAAATTCATAATTATAATTAAGAAAAAAAAAACCAATTAAGTGGAAGACAGATGATCCTGTACCGCTCAAATAATATGTATCTTTACTCGTTCGTTGTTGTGACTCGTACGCATAATTAATGTAACACCGCTCCTGGAAACGGCATCGCATTAAATATTGTATTTACATTTTTTTTTAATTACGTACTTTTATGGATATAACATCTGTATATATTATTAACTATCTCCGTTTTATTAATTTTATACTTATAGATTAATGATCGTGATGCATTAATATTAACACATGCATATAACTCATAGCATGAAAATAATAATATTGTTATCTTTTTTAAATGAATAATATTGTTATTGTTTTAGCTAGAAAAAGAAGAAGAAGAAGAGGAGGAGAAAACGAGGACATAGAATTAAATTATTAGTGGGACATGATAAAGTCCTGAAAATATACCACCATGGACAGCAAACAGTAACATGTACCTCTTATAAGCTCGTGGTGGAGTCCAGGCCACTGTCAGAAACCCTTTTCACATATATTTGAGTGTATATATAAATCATGATGATCAGTTATTTTTTGGCGACGATATAATTTTATTTTTTTTTTGATAGGAACCGATATAATATATCGAGTCATCTTTTCTCATGATTTCACAAATTTCCAACCTATGTAGAGTCGGACTCTATACGGCCCTTTCGAGGATCACAAGTTTACAATTATAACGTAGTAAGACTTTTTGATTCTCGATCATAATGTAGTAAGATTTTTTTTCCCCCAGCTGAAAAAAATAAGGCCCTTTTGTGTACTTGAGTAGAAAATTAACTTAGTTTGCAGTTGTGAGTGGGGCACATACATATACATAATTGGTACACCATTTATTACTCGTCAAATAAGCAATCGTTTTTCTCATGACTGAAAGATATATATTGCTCAGGCTTATATATAGCTGGCCCAACCACGCACCACCCCGTGGCAGTTTAAGGTTTTTATATATATTTATATTCTTATAACTGCACGGTAGAGCTAGTATATATACACGGTTTATTTTTGTACAAATATCATAAGTTAGCTAGAGTTTGATTTGTCTATTACACGATTCAATCACGTTGTTGCTGGATTAATATTTAATACCTACTCATGTTGTCTATTCTTTGACGACATAGAACATCAACTGATTATAAACGCGCGACTATATATCTACCTCGAATTAGTATTAGGCGGGTCCTAGTGGGATCGCAAAGAAAAATGAAGAGTTGACCGTGATTATTTTGATATCATTATAATAATAAATTAGACCGTAAGATGTTATCACGACCCAAAACTTCGGAACAATAGTAAAAGTGGAATTTCGCTAGAATTAGAAATCTCTTAATTAATAAATAAAATATTTTAAGAGTTTTGAATTTTTTTTAAATGGCACGATAAATAAACGATTTGGAAATCTAACTAGTAAGCCTACTCCACAGTTCATAGTCACCAATAAACATATACTGAATAATTTAGAAGGAACAAATTCAAATAATTTATCATGCATCACTATTCACACCTCTATATCAAACTAGTATGACATATATATTTTATAGACATATTCAAGTAGCATAATTCATTTATTTAACAAGTCTTCAACACAAGTCTTAAATCCGCACCCCTATTATTATTAAGTCACGAACTACGAGTAAAAGATAATTCTTTAATCTACTTGTTGATCGTCAATATCACACTGGACACCACCTGTAGAAAAAGTAGGGAGCAAGTATAAAATGCCCAGTAAGTTACCCAATTTCCCTTTTTGGAAAAGTTCTTTTATATTCGTAAAATACCTGCATGGTTAGTAATACTAGAAAGTATTTTTGTAAATATTAAGCTTTCAAAATATATATAGAAAAAAAATGCTAAAACCAAAACCAGATGTCTAGGTCAAAACACATAGAAAATCATAAATAAACACGTATAACTGCACATCGCATAAATCAATACCCCACATGAGCTCTCACCATCTCATCACGACTAGAGCAACTTATATTATATGTATTGAGTGCTCCCTGCCTGATATCTATCTCTGGAAACTGGAGGTATACTCATGTGTCTAATCCTACCGAGCCGGAAGGGCACCGAATGCCTACACCTATCGAGTAGAGATAGTCAGAAAATAAACCTCGCGCAGATTTACGGGCTCTCACCGAAGGTTGGTGTACTAGTCCGCTTACTACAATACTGTGATGTCTAAGATGACTTTCATGCATGATCATATAAAATGTGCAATATGTAGAGTCTCAAACAACCATACAGTGGTTTAATATTCTAGGCATGCTCTGATTTTTAAATAAAAATCTATTTTGTACTTAAAAATCCATAAACATTGTTTCTAAGATTTAATCAAATCCCAATATTAAAACTAGTACAAAATCATACATAAAATATTCAAATCAGTCTACAATATTTCACAAGTTCATAGTTCATTAAAATAATTATTTAAATAATTTAATTCAATAAAATCATGAAATTTCTTTTGTTCAAAATAAATTCCAATTTTAATGAAAAATAATAGAAAATAAAGAAATTGAATCCCCTACCTTGAAATACTAATTATGCTGAGTTGACGGCACTAGAAAAGTCCTCTGTTGATCAGCTAGTTGTTCAAACGGTTGTTTCCGGATCCCGACACGTTCTCTTAAAAAAGTGAATTTCCAAATGTAGCCTCAGATTGAGAAATGCAGGTCACCACTGAATTCAAAACACTCAAAATCTTGGGTTAAATATAAAGTTTGTCGAAAATGTGTACTGGTGCAGAACCGACCCGTGGCACGCAAAATGGTGCATTTCACGAGCCATTTTCTCGATTTTAATAGTGATATTTTATATCACAATTTATGTTCTGATCTCACTGAGTCCAAATTCGAAGTCAGAGCTCAGTTTTGAGGATCCGAGCATTAAATGGGCTAAAAAATCCAAAAATTATAAAAATACCACATTTTGAAAATAATTAGAAAAATACCATTTTTTCATATTGATAATTAATGATCTTCTGGTTACCGTTTCAACACTACAAAATCATGAGATTTCATGTTTCAATATCCTCTTTCACGTGGTATAATTTTTTCGAGAAAAATAACTCAACTCCTAAATAATTAGAAAAATACCAAAAAAATTTAATATTATAAAATGCTACAGTAATCAACTTCTAACCGAAGCCGAGTTAGAGGCCGAGTTATTGGAAATGAAAGTTGATGTCGAGACAAGTTCAACAGTGACGACGGCAAGTTGATCAGACGTCGGAGGAAGAAACAGCGGCCAAAAAACCTTTCTGGTGGCGGTCATTTCGGGCGGTCTTTTCTCCGGTGAGGAGCAGCGGTTCACGATGGCAACATCCGGCGCTGGTTCATCAACAGCTTCCGGTCAGGATGTGCAGGCACATTGAGTATGGCGATGGTTGGTGGCGCGACAGTGAACAGTATCAGAGAGTGGCTTTAGGGATTTTCGTAAAGAAGAAGAAAAAAGATGGGAGCTTTTTCTAAAATTTTCAGAAACTATTAGTAGTGGGACACGTGTCACTACCTGATTGCACTGAAATTTTTTTTTCTGAAATACCATTTTGGCCACAAATTTTAAAAAGATTCTTTCACTTTAGTCCCTAGTTGGTAATTTCTTTTTCACTTTTGCCCTAAATGCACCTAGACTTTATTTTATCTAGGTTCAACAACAATGGTTTAATTTGAAATATTTCAGATTTTTATTTAATTAATCCGAAAATATAAAATTACTAAATTCCTTTGAATTAAAATTACTTAATTACCCTTATAAAATCTAGGATTTTACAGATATACTCAAACTAATTAATCAAATTTTAAGTAAAATCTGTCACTAATCCAGTTTGGAATTTTTTTAACTTATCTATAGGTTTTTTTTTCCTAATTAAAAAAAATTACGCATATTTTTTCATGGTAAAAGGTGGAAAGAAAAAAACATTAAATAATGAGTATTTATTTTTATTATTCTTTTTCCAACTACTCAATTTATGGTAGTTATTCGATAATGATCTAACAGTTAAAAAAATACCTATACATAGGTAAAAAAAATACCTATTGGATTAAGAACCATTTATATACATATATGCCTTTGAATATGAGATTGGTCCATTGCACGTTTTTGCCAATTCTAGAGACATATTTCCCAATCTAAAGATATGTGTCCTAAATTAGAAAAAAGTATGTGAAAGGACGAATACTAGCCCGAACAAGATTATATATGGGTCTATATATATATATAGATAGATAAATTTAACTACTACTTCCTATATTGTCACAACCCATAATCCGGGCTAATGGCAAAAGGGTAACTTCACAAAAGTGAGAAATTCTTTGATTTATTTGGAAAGTGTCTGAAAAATTTTAGTTTTATAAAACGGTCCATTTAAATAAAATAATTGAAATTTCATCCCATAAACTATTAAATATAGATCGAATAAATATCGAAAAATGTAGTTAAGAAAATAAGGTTCAAGAATCATCATCATCCATAATAAAATCAAATATCAGCATGGCATACATGTGTTAACAAACATAAAGAAAGTAGTAATCCTGGTTGTAATGCAAATCTAGAAAACAAACAGTCCCAACACTACAACACACTCTTCTAGCCTTACCAAGATAACGAACTACAATCGCATATGACCTCTTAATCCTCTTGATCACCTAAATTGCACTAGCACTACCTGAGGAGGAAGGTAGGGGGAAGAGTATACAATACCCAATAGGAAAGCGGTTACCTCAATGAAAATGTTTTAGTGATAGAAAACTTATGCATGGTTAGTTTAGATCCAAAATATATATATGTATATATATATATATAGTCCAACTAGAAATCTATATATATATATATATATAAAGTTGTGTAATCAATATCAGCAATTCATATGCACATGATACAAATCAACCCATACCTATGAGCTCTCATATGTGGAAACTTAGGATGATGGCACTAAGTATACCTAACAACTTGCCTGATAGCTAAGCTCATACCTGGACAGGACACGTATGTATTGCCTACCAAATTTAGAGCAGCAACCAAATTGTCTATGCCTATCAAATGGGGAGGTAATCAGAAATAATAAGCCTCGCATAAGTTTATGGACTATGCACTGATGGTGGGGCACGCAGTGCCACATTATAAAACTACGATGTTAACAAGGTACTTATGTATGATCTTATGATATATGCAATAAGGAACTAAAGTGTGAAAATAATTATGTTTTGGTTTTTCGATAAAATAGGCATAACTAGATTTTACAAAAAAACGGGCAGCATAACAGGCCTATTTTTGATGTACCCAGAATAAATACACTCAACAAATTCACAAAGCAATACGGTATATATCATATAATTAAATTCCATGACATATATTCGAATAATTCAAAAACCACATTTGTTCTCATATGTTGCAGAAAATAAGTTTTATTCGAAAACGGTATACAACGAAGGTAATTGAATTCCTACCTCATAAGAATAGCGATACCATGCTATTGAATCCTCAAGGTATCGTTAGACGATAACCCAGAGGGTCGAGAACCAATTCCAATCCCTCAGTCGTCCTCTTGCAAAAAATCAACTACTCAACAGAGCTTTGAATCCTTCAACGGATCTCTTCACTGAATTCCTAACACCCATACCAAATCGGTGGCATGCAAAATGAGGCAAATCTTAGCCGTCTAATTTCGATTTTTGTGCCAGTCGCCAAATATAGGCAATATATATATATATATTAAACTTCCCCATTTTTCAAGTACAATCAAAAACTGACATGAAAAATACAATGTAATGACCAGATTAAAAAGTCAAACTTAAGCTTCAACTATCCAAAAATGGCAAGTTTCACTTCGGATAGTTTAGGGTAAGATATATATATATATATATACCTTGAGTTTCTTCTTGATGAAACAAATCCAATGAGCCTAGTTAGAAGTCAAACGGTAGCCGAAATAGTCGCTACTGACTAAAAATGTTGCGGCTTCTTAAGCTCCTTGCCAGTGTTTGGTAACACTGGTGGTTACCGGGGCTAGGCAACAAGTTGTTGGCAGTGTGACAAACCTTGGCCGGGGGTCCTAGTGGCTAGACAACGACTGGTGGGTAGTGCCTGGGTTTTTGATCTTTCTATGGCTTCGTCAGTGATAGCTTCGTCAAGAGAGGAATAGAGAGAGAATGAGGGAGGAAGAATACAGAATCACCAGTATCAAACTCTATCTTATGTCTTTTCAGGTCAGCATAACTCTTGTAGTGACTTTGGGTCTCTTTAAGTCTCTCCTAGATGTCCTTAATCTTTTCAGTACTCTCCTCAATCAGCTCAGGTCGCGCTCTTTGGATTCTGCTTAACACAAAGGCAATTTACACGGCCTCCCACATAATACCTTATATGGAGCCGCACTTATACCAGTCTGGTAACTATTATTATAAAAAAACTCCATCAAAAGGAGTGATCATTCCAGTTACCACCAAAGTCCAGTATGCAACAATGCAGTATGTCCTCGAGAATCTAAATGGTTCTTTCATACTGACTATCTGTTTTCAAACGGTGAGCTATACTGATATCCAACTACATACCCAATGCTTCCTACAAGGCTCTCTAAAAGTTAGAAGTAAATCTTGGATCTCTATCAGAGACTATGCTTAAAGACACACCATGCAAACGTATGATATTCTCCACATATAGTCTACTGATCTTAGTAAGTGAGTAGTTCATCTGGATCGGTATAAAGTTAGTGCTCTTCGTCAACCGATCGACTATCACCCAGACTACATCGTTCTTTCTCAAGGTCTTCGACAAATTGGTCACAAAGTCCATCGTGATCTTGTCCCACTTTCATTCCAGAATTGACAACGACCGAAGTAACCTAGCTAACCTCTGGTGTTCAGCCTTGACTTACTGACAAGTCAAGCACTTAGCTATAAATGTAGCTACATCCTTCTTCATACCTTTCCATAAATACTGCCTCTTCGAGTCTCGGTACATCTTATTACTACCTAGATGTATTGCTAACCTTGATTTATGAGCCTCAATTAGAATGGTTTCTTGAAGATTAGGGTCATTAGCTACACCTAACTTCCCACTGAAAAGTAAGAACCTTTTTTGTTAGTGCTCCAACTATCTAATTATTCACTATTTTATAGCTAGTTCTAGATTGTCCTCAACTCTTTATCTTGACACTGACTCCACTGAATAGTCTGGAGAAGTGATGGTAAAATCCCAATATTACTCAGACAAACAACTCATTTATTCTTGAAGTATTGCAAGTTATAGTCACCAATCGCAACTGAGTTATTCTAATCTTCAAACACCAGTGCAGCTAGCATACCACGAGGCCTTACCAAGATGATACTATAATCCTCTATATACTCAACCCACCTCCACTGTCTTAAGTATATCATCCTCTTTTATCTTCAACTAATGATAACCGGATCTCAAGTCGATCTTAGAGAAGAACCTTGAACCACCGAGTTGATCAAACAATGCGTTTATCCGTAGCAAAGGATATTTGTTCTTCACTGTCAATTGATTCAATTTCTTGTAGTCTACATAAAGTCTCAACGAACCATCATCTTTCTTTACAAACAAAATAAGAGCATATCAAGGGGAAGTGCTACTACATATGAAGTCTTTGAAAAATACATCATCCAACTGTTCTTTCAATTCTTCCATCTCCTTGATCTTTATTAGCATACTTGGTCTTGAAAATCTGTTCAAAGTCTTCCTACGTCAGACTCACCATATCTTGCATTCGTTCCACAATCTCTCACCAGCGAATGATACTCCCCGTTAGACGACTAATAGCAAATACTACCCAAAACTCAACCAGAGTATCGAGAGTCTGAAAGTACCTCTCCATCTCACGAAACCAAGTAATCGCTGTGAGAGGTTCTAATCTCTCATCATACTGCCCTAGTTGGGAGCGCATGAACCGTTGGAGGTGTTTTAACTGGTCCAACTGATGTTCCCACGAAATAGGAGGCTGATAGTCTAGATTACTTATCGGGACGAATGCCTGCTATATTGTCTCGATCAAATGAGTGAAATTCGGACGAGGAGGTTCAACATCTGGCTGATGCCTCGGAACTCTTCTTGGAGGTATCCTTCAAAGTCTGAAGCAATATACCAAACTATTAATGTAATAATGATGCATGCTAGTCATAAAATCAACTTTAAATCTAGTTTAATAGTGATATGTTCGAGCTATTAAAGTCAAGCTCTGAAACCATAATTTCTATCACAACCCAAAATCCAGGCTAGTGGCAAAAGCAGAATTTCACAAAAGTGAGAAATTCCGTGATCTATTTGGAAAGTATCTAAAATATTTTAGTTTTTTAAAATAGTTCATTTAAATAAAATAAATGAAATTTCATCCTGTAAACCTCTTCCATAGTTCGTATACACCATTAAACATAGATCGAATAAATATCAAAAAACGTAGTTAAGAAAATAAGGTTCAAGTATCATCATCATCTACAATAAAATCAAATATCAGTATGGCATGCATACATTCACAGACATAAAAAAAAAATCAGTAATCATGGTTCTAATGCTAATCAATAAATAAACAGTCCCAACACCACAACATACTCTTCTAGCATTACCAAGATAACGAACTGCAATCACATATGGCCTCTTAATCCTCTTAATCATCTAAATCGCACGGGATACCACCTGAGGAGGAAGGTAGGGGAGTGAGTATATAATGTCTAGTAGGAAAACAGTTACCTCGATGAAAATGTTTTAGTGATGAAAAACTCATGCATGGTTAGTTTAGATCCAAAATATACATATATATAATCCAACCGAAAATCCACATATATATATAAAGTCGTGTAATCAAAACCATCAATCTATATGCACATAGACACAAATCAACCCATACTCATGAGCTCTCATTCTCTCATTTGTAGAAATCCAAGATGATGGCACTAATGTACCTTACAGTTTGCCTAACACCTAAGCCCATACTCAAAGGAGACACCCTTGTGTTACCTACCAAACCTAGAAGAGTAACTGAATTGCCTACGCCTACCAAATAGGGAGGTAATCAGAATAACAAACTCTGCACAGGTTTACGGACTCTGTACCGATGGTGAGGTATACAGCGCTATACTGTAAACCCACGATGCTAACACGGTACTCATGTTTGATCTTATAATATATGCAATATAGAACTAAAGTGTGAAAATAATCATATTCTGGTTTTTCAATAAAATAGGCATAATAGGATTTTAAAGAAAAACGGACAGTATAACAGTCCTATTTTTTTTGTACCTAAAATAACATGCACTCAACAAGTTCACAGAGTAATGCAGTATATATCAAATTCCACCACATATATTCAAATAATTCCAAAATCACATTTGTACTCATATGTTGCAGAAAATAAGTTTTACTCGAAAATAGTATAAAACGAAAGTAACTAAACCAAAACCTCACAAGAATAGCGATACCACGCAATTTAATCCACATGGTATCGTTGGACAATCGTCGGAAGGGTCAAGAACTAATTCTAAGCTATCGATTGTCCTCTTGCAAAAAACTAACTTCTCAACGAAGTTTCAAATCCTTAAACGGATCTTTTCACTGAATTTCTAGCACCCAAATAGCTATGTTAGATACATAACTTATCCAATTCAGGTCCGGACCCATACCAAACCGGTGGCACGCAAGAAGAGGCAAATCTTAGCCGTCCGATTTTGATTTTTGCTCCAGTTGCCAAACATAGGTAATATATATATATATATATATATATATATATATATATATATATATATCAAACTTCCCTATTTTCCGAGTACAATCCAAAAATGACTTCAAAAACGCAATCCAATGGATGGATTAAAAAGTCAAATTTAAGCTCAAAATATCCAAAAATGGCAAGTTTCGCTTCGAGCAGTTTGAGATTAAGATATATATATACCTTAAGCTTTCTCTCGACGAAACAAATCCAACGAGTCTGATTAAAAGTCAAACGATGGCTAGAATAGTCGTTAGTGAGCAAAAATGATTGCAGGTTCTCGAGCTCCTCGCTAGTGTTTGGCGGCTCCAGCGGCTATGGGATCTGGGTAGCAGGTTGTTGGCGGTGTGGCAAAGCTTCGTTAGGGGTCTTAGTGGCCGGACAACGACCGGTGATGGCGCCTGTGTTTTTGCTTCTTCGGTGGCTTCGTCGAGAAAGAAACAGAGAGACAATGAGGGTGGAAGAAAGAGAACAGGAGGAAGAAGAAGGCAAACTCACGTGGGTTTGCATGGGATTATATAATTTTCTCAAAATTACGAAACAGTCTCCAACTTTTAAGTCTTTTCATTTTAGTCCTCTACAGAGATTGTAATTTAGTCCTCACACCTTAAAATTTTTGTAACTTATTCCTTCCAATTTAATAATCCATAAATCATTAAAATGATGAAAATATCCCTTAAAAAATCTGGGTTTTACATAGGCTGCCATGTGTGGCAATAAAATGTTGAGTTCTTTTTGTTTTTCTTTTTTTTTTTCCTTGAGACTTGTAGAAAAAGTCAGGTTCAAACTCACAACTCTCGGATTAGAGGTGTGATTATCAGTTGTCAATAATACTCGCAATCACGTTGTGGACAGTGGACTATTCTAAGTTGTCATTTTAGAGCTAATTAATCTTTAATTAACTTATATGAATATTCTTTAGTGTTGTCATGATCAGTAACATTGATGTAAATTTAAAGCATTTTCTTTGCTTCATCGAAGTGACAAATACAAGATTTTAAGTTTACGAAGAAAAGTAGCTATATATAATTCGCTTGATGTTATCTAACACGAACAAAGCACATCAATTAGTTAGATACTATAGGGAAACGACACCACAAAGGGCAGATCGTACATACCTTTTTCAGCCATGACTTGCATATTCTTTCTACTGATGACCTCTAATAATTCAATCAACTCCCAGAAATTATTAGGTTCAAAGTCTAGTATTAAAAGACCATGTACTTTAAATTCGAAAAAACGAACAGTATTTCATTGGCATAGGTTATCGGTTTTCAGTTAGAGCCTATACTCATTAATAAGTGATAATGATATGGATCAGCTTAATTTTTCTGGTTTCACAAACTTCCAAGCTAGCTCCTTCGAGTATAAGGTGCAGTGGGAACCGCTAATATTATGAAACAGTGTGCTCCACATTTTATTTATTATTAATTTTTAAAAA
>JXTB01000158.1:480206-521182 GCA_002914805.1 Parasponia andersonii | reverse complement strand
TTCATAAAAAATATATCTAAAAATATTTTTTAAAAAGGGCCAAAATGCAGGCCGGCCGAGCCAACCTAAGTCCAAACCGCCTAGGGGCTCGCCTAGGCCATAGGGTCGGGCTGGGTCTCCTCATAATTCATACAGATCGAGGCGGGTCTCCTTATCATTCATACGGGCCAGACTGTCCCGGTCCATCACTTGAAAATACCCGTTATCGGAGTGCCGGGCCGGCCTGCCCATTTTGACAGCTCTACTATATTTAAGTAAAATGTGTATTTCACATGCTACTGAAAAGTCAAGGTTAGTAACAGAATGTGTATTTCACAAAATGGAAACACCAAAATTTAATTTAAAAGTTTCAAAATTTTATAAACATTTGTTATAATGGCCTCTAAAAATATTTAAGTAAAAGTAAACCCACATTAAATGCATCACCCTTTAAACATAAATTGGAGTAAAAATAATTGTTTAAATTTATGCATCGAAACATTCATCATACATTAACAGTAGAGATAATTTGTACAAAGCATATCTAATCTTGAAATAAAGCTTACATAACCATAAATAAAATTTGAATTACTACTTAAGTCCAACACCAACAAATCTAGTAGGAATTATTGAAGTAAAATAAAACTAGTAAGCCTTAAATATTAGTAGTTAAGCCTTTTTATCCAAGTCACACTGAATACCACCTGAGGAAAAGGAAGTGGTGTGAGCTAACTGATGGAAATATGCCTTAGAAAGCAATTTCTTTGATTAGCATTTAAAATAATCTTTATTGGATTTAAGTGTTATTTATTTGTTGTTAATAAATTCCATATTATGTCCCAATTATATATATATATAATTTTATATTTTTTATTATGCAAATATCTAAAAGTTCTCATGATTAATAATGAGTAATAAAGAATTGTTCGTGTGAAGTGTTCACAAGTGGGAGACTAAATTCTTTATTTTATTATGTTTAAATAAAAGTTCACATTCTGCAAATAAAGATAGAACACTTTATTTTGCCATAGATTGTAGTGTTGTCTATTTCAATGGGATTAATGAAGACTAATCATCGATGTGTTTGACTTCAGATAAAAATACTTGTACGTTATAAGAAAGTTATAAGTGCATTGAACTAGACGAAGTGAAAATAGAATTTGAGGTTAAGTGTCGTAACTCAATAGTCTATCATTCACTAATCTAGCACTATTGTAAGATTACCTTAATCCTAGTGATTGTCAGACTTACTTTCATGAGTTTTGTCTTTTTGACTTACTAAAGTACTAGTTCCGTTGTAGAGCTTGGACTCTAATATCTTGGAAGATGAGATTTATGAATTAATGAGAACACCTTTTATGATTTGGACATCATGCATATAATATCACTTTGAGTCTTTTCAAGGATCTGGATAATAAAAATCAAGCGCCAGATATTCTTTTTGTGAATTTGACTGTCTCTATATTGGCAATTATAAATACCATAGTCAATTATTATCCATTAGGTGAAAAATAACAACTCAAAGGTAAATATATACTAGAAGGGTAATATGGTAATTTCATCTTACTAGTACGGCATTACATTACAGGTATATTTGCAGGTATAATATATGCTAAATGAATCAAGTTATTTAAAATATTAATTAACTTCAAGGAAAATATATGACATTTAGTCTAAGAGTGTAATATTAGGCTTATAATGGAGTGCCCCAATATTAATGGATAAAGCTCAATCATAATTAAGAGTTAATTATGATTATGAGTCGCTAGCTCATTAGAGTTTAGATTATTTGGATCCATAAAGTCTCGTATTTAGGTCACATATAGCTTAATACTAATTGAATCGTCAGTTGAGCCTAATAAGCCCAATAGGGTTTACACATCTCTAATACTTAAGAGAAAAGTTCTTCTAAGACTCTATACAGTAGTCATATGCCTACTACAGTAATAGAGACTGTGAAATTTGAAACGCAGAGAGAAAAAAAAAAGAGAGAGAGAGAGACAGAGAGACAGAGAGACAAGCTGTCATAGAAGAAATCACGTGTTCGTTCATAACCACCGAGGAAAAGATACCCATGGTTGTAGATGCGCAGTCAATAAGGAAAAATATCTTCTATATCGTTCCGCTCATTTTTCGATGAGAATCAAGAAGAAGCCTACATATTGGATAATTTAGTAGGCTTTAAGAAATAGACAAGAAGGCTCAATGGTTGTGAAACACTTCCAAGTTTTATCTAAATCAAGATTCATAAATTGATTTATGTTAGATCAACGATCCTATTTATTTTGTTTTGTAAAGATTCACGAAAAATTTTAAAATACCAATTCTGCTGCATTCTTGATTTGTTTACAAAATTGCAAAAATCATTTTTTGAATTCATTTTTAGGATTTTCCTTTACTAAAGCCTAGTAAAGAAATAATCATGAGTTTTTATAATAAACAATGTATTTATTTTCATAAATTCCTTCATAGTTAGTTTTCCTTATTTCAAATATTTTACAAATACCAATTTCTCAAACAGATTTATCAAAATCTATGTTCACAAAACCAATATCAAAACATATTCCAAAACACAATACAGGTCATCCAAGTCCAACACAAATGCACTAACTATTGTCTAGTTCCATAATACTTAGATTTTTCATATACGCGAGCTCTGTATCATCTATACGATGAATGTGAATTATTATAGTGTTCTATGAGACATCGTGATTCCGACGGCCGCATGAGATAACACGCAATACAAGTGTGTGATATGACGTGGATATGTATATTTATCAAATTATTAAATTAACTATACAATGATTCTCATTCATTCAAAATCACAAATTTATATCAAATCACATTTTTCGTAATATTTAAATCGTGAAATTTAATTTAATCAAAATCAATTCAAACTATTTATGATAAATTAATTTAAAATCAAGTGATCGAGTCTCTACCTCAGTTGAGTGTAATAATCCTCTATAGCGGTTTGTATAAATTTCTAAAAGTCATTTGGAAGTTCGTTAAGTGAATTAGTAACGAAAATAGCTTACTTCAAAAAATCATTTTTCCAATAAAGTCTCAAACGGGAAAACGAATATCACCAATAAATTTTCAGTGTCCAAAATAACTACAAAAGATATCATCAAAATAGTGACATGGGTCGGATTCCGAGCTGAATCCTGGCTCATGACAAATAAGATGAGACTATTCACGTGTCTTGTATCTCGAAATATATTGATATAATTTATTAAAATTCATCTCTCGACCTCATTGAATTCGATTTTGAGGTCAAAACTTTATTTTGAGACTCCGAACCTTAAATAGACCTTAAAATCGGAAAGTTATAGAATACCGATTTTTCAAAGTATTTAGAAAAATATAATCTTTTCTAAATATTTATAAAAATACCACTTTTCAGAAAATATTTTGGAATACATCAATATCTTAGAACTATTTAGAAATATATTAATTTTTTTAACATAGCCCCAGGCCCTATACCACACTTTTGACCCAATTCTTTATCAGATTACAAAAATACCATCTTCCGAAAAGTATTTGTACAAATACCAATATTCTAAAAATATTTACAAAAAAAATCACTTTTGTCATTTTTTAATACATAGGCCCGAGGCCAAATGGTCCAATATTTATCATGGTTACAAAAATACAATTTTCATTTTAACTGAGTTACGAATATATCAATTTTCTATTTTATTTATAAAAAATAACACTTTTGTAAACATGGTCCAAGGCCTATTATCAACAATATTAGACCTTCGGCCAATAGTAAGTCAAATTTCAAAAATATAATTTTCCTATTTCTGACTTATAAAAATATCAATTTGTTTTCAAAATGTATCACAAACCGAGTCTCATTTACACAGAGCTCAATTAATTCTTTTTATACCTTAATTCACGTAATCTCCTCGTGAAATCCCATAGCTAATAACATGCATACTTCAAAAATAATTACATAAATGCAATAGATCTTAATATAAAATTATTCAAGGTTACGACATCTTATCGAAAGAGCAAATTTGGACTCTAACGAATGGGCGTACAACGTTGAGAATGACCAAACGAGCTTAATTAAGGTTTTAGTGTTCCGACAGAGATAACTTGTCGAATATAGTGGGGGGAGATTATATTCTCAGCGGTCGTTTCTCCTCCTCATCATCTTTAGAAATTTTCTAACCGAGTCTAACTAAGAAAATGACTCTAGAGGAGTTAATCTAGTGTTTATTGAGTTCTTGGCGAGAGAGGATATACAAAGAAGAAGATGAATGAGAAACAGACGACGGTGATAGTGGGGAATGTGGTGTCTCGTGCATGAATTATGAGGATAAAAGGAAAGGTAAAGAAGAAGTGGGAGCATGTGGAGTTGTCGGGGAATTGCGTATGGGTGTATTTTTTTTTTTTTAAGATTGGTAAAAATACCAAAATACCGCTATAAAAATTGGTTTTTACAGAATTTATCAATTATCAAAGAAAGTCATGCACGTGTGTGGAATAATCACTTCAATATATGCCAAAAGAAATTCTGAATTTTGAATTATTTATTTACATATTAAATTTCTCCTATTCCTTTTTTCTTCAATATGAATATAGGAACGTAGTATATTTTTATTGGTTCTTTAGGTACCAAAGTATTATGGATAGAAACCAAAAGTCTACAAAGAAGATTTCTTTTCTCTTGGAGTGGAAGTCTACAAATTAAGTTTTTGTTAACCTGACAGGCATTTAATGAATTTAAGACCAAAGCAAATCTACTCACACTAAATGCTTTGACTTATAATGTTTGGGCAATAAAACCATAAAACTGTATTATTTTCTATAATTTAAGAAAATTAAAATAATTTTAGTAATAGATTACCATTATTCCTTGGTTTTCATTTTCAAGAGTTTCACAGTAGAAAAGACAAAAAAAAAAAATTACAAATATACAGTGCAGCAAAAGTAATGTGTTTACCTACGGGATACGATTGTCATTTACAGAAAGTGAAAAACGTGGAAGCCAAGGTAATGTTATAGATAACTGTTTATACGAGTTTCTAGTTAAACCGGTGTAGTGGTCTGGCAGCACATCTTGCAACCATTCGGGTCAATGGTCCAAATCATGATGTCATGCTTTTCTCTTTTATTTTTTATTTTTTATTTTTTGCTTTTTTCCATCTCCAATTTTTTTCATTAAATTTTTTCTCCTTTTTTCATTTCTAATTTTTTTCATTAACCTTTATATTCTTCCTTTTTTTCACATCCATTTCCTTTTAGTTTTTTAAAATTCGTTTTCTTTTTTATTTTTTTTTCTTTTGCTGTTTTTTAATTATTTTTTTAAAAAAATGGAGTTACTAACTCATTCTTTTTTCTTTTTTTTTTTCATTTAAGGATAAAATGAATTTTTTTCTTTTTTTTTTTTGTTATCATTATGGTTATTTGGTTAGTAATTACCACTTTAGTTATTTATTTTTAGTTACTCTTTCGGTTATTAGTTTCCGTTATCATTTTTTTTTAATCATTATGGTTATTAGTTTTTGATTACCATTTTGGATATTAGTTTCTGGATACCATTTTAATTATTAAATTCTAGTGTCTTGTTACCACTTTATTACTAATTTCTAGTTATCACTTTAGTTATTAGTTTTTGGTTATTGTTTTGAATATTAATTTTTGGTTTCAGGTTATCACTTTTGTTTTGTTAGTTACTATCATGCTCGCTAGTTTCACACTACCACTTTGGTTGTTGGTTTTTGATCACCATTTTATTTATTGGTTTGTAGTTTATAATTACCACTTTTTTCTTTCTTTTTGATTACTAGTATCTGATTACCACTTTGATTGTTATTTTTAGTTAATAGCTTATGATTACCACTTTGTTTCTAGTTTTTGGTTACTATAGTTATTAGTTTTTGTTACCACTTTGATTATTAGTTTCTAGTTAGATTAAGTTAAAGTGGCATAATTAAAAAGTTTATATAAAATAGAAATAAGTTACCAAGTTGGTTACTGGTTACTAGTTTCTATATAGTTATTAATTTTTTTAGTTACTAATTTCTAGTTTCTCCAATTATTGATTCAATAATTTGATTACTAGTTATTTTGGTTACCATTAATTAATTTCGATTACTAGTTACTATGGTTATTAACACAAATATGATTTCTGATTTCAAACTACTAGCTTTACTGGTTACAGTAATTGGTTATTAGAAACATATAACAAGTGATTATTAGTTATTAGCAACCAGTTACAAAAAGTTATTGGTTACTAGTTTCTAATACAGGTTTTGGTTTCACCAGTTATGAGTTTCCAATTTCTCTAATTACTAGTTATTAATCAATCACAATAATTTGGTTATTGGTTTTTTTAATTACCTTTCACTGATTTGGTTATTAATTACTCTGGTATATTACTAATTTAATTATTTATTTCAAACTAATGGTTAATTATACATATCAATGATTGGTTATTAATAACTCATTATTTATAATAAATAACCATTGGTTACCAGCTAATATCATATTGAAAATACATTTAACCAACTAGCTAAAGTACCACACAATATGAGAAACAATCTAAGGCTTCCGCTCAAGATGGAACCTCTTCTAACTAAATTATACAAGAATCAAAAATGAAAAAGCATGTAATCTCATGAGCAACATTCTTACAACAAACATTAATATTACACAACGAACATATAACAACTCGTAAAATATTCCTGATCATAGTGGTTCCTAACTCTTCCAAGAGACATTAAAAAAATTCTAATTAAAACACATCATTAAGAATGAAATAAAAAATTTCCAAACAAAATCATGTTCTTTAAACTTAGTCCTGATAAGATATTTACAAATTTTTATCTTTCATTATAATTTTTTTCATTTTTTTTTTTGTTTTTTATACGACAGAGAACCAACTCCAAAGCTCTATCAGCCGTTGGAAAAAGGTGACATACTTGACTCCATTTCTTCCATAAACTTGGGACCTCAGCTACAGCTAGCAAAGGAAATAAAATTCAATATAATGAAGAGCAACGAAGACAGATACTTCCAACTAAAAGATTTGAAGAAGTCAGAGCAAGTACTTGAGGCTTCTACATAAGTGAAGTCAGTATCTAAAGAGAAAGGTTTCTATATTGTTCAATGAGGCATTTGGGCAAGCTCCCTCATTGAATTTATATTCTCAAAACTTCCGTACTTAAGATATGAAAGAATATATATCCTAATGATTATCATAAGTGAAAAAAGCATACTTAAACTAAAAATTAACAAGATACATCAATATGCAATGCGAGAAATAGATGACTCTTATACCATGAAGCACAGGATCCATGTTCCAAAACAAGACTTGGTTATTTAACACATAAATCTAAGGGTAAATCAATCAATTTGAAAGATAAATCAAGATTTTGATACAAAAAAAAAATACTCAGATTCTAATTATCATTTTTTGGGAGTCAAGACCAAATCATACAAAATTCATAGAGTAAATACTTTAGCCAATTATTGAAGCGCAAAAAGAGAGAGGATGGCTTCAGATCGAGGATATGTGATTCATTTTCTTTGCAAGCAGTGATGGCACCTCCTTAAGATTGAGATCGAAGTGACCCAAGCTCCGGTGTCCTTGTTGTCACTTACGACCACATACTCATCACGCTTGACAAGATTTGCCGCTGGTTGCCTTGCCCGGTTCACAGTCTCGTATTTGTTCTTTCTGTGTAGGAGAGATATTAGTTGAGTTATATCCAGATATAGTATTTATCTATAAAGTACCGTATGGAAACATATAAAAAGTTAAGGTACCATATGTTTGATATTCTTTTTTCAAAATGCTGAATAATGTCTAATTTTCATTTATTCCTTCGGCACATCATTGCAAGGGAAGAGGTGGAAAAGCCCACAACTTAGCCATCACGAATTTTAAGTGAAATTAGGCCTTGTATTGCATTTTTAGAATAAAAAAAATTTAAAAATAAGGGGCTGTGTTTTTTTAGATTCGATTAGAAAAATGTCATTTTTAAAACAAATATTTAGAAAAATATCATTTTTAAAATGATAACTAGTTTCAAAAAACTAATAATTAGTAACCAAAGGTATTTTTAACATATATATATATAATTAGTACTTGGTAACCAGTTTTTAGAAATTGTTGCTAATACAATTTGAAAATTGTATTTTTTAAAAAGAAATTTTAAAAAGTGATATTTTTGTAATAAAAACCATACAGATATTAGAAAAAGACTTGATCTCCATATTTTATAAATTTATTGAACGTGAAAGCATATTCTTTTATATTTTTTTTAATAAACGCCTGAATATTTTAATTAAAATAAAATTATTTATTAGATACTGATAAATCTGTTTCGTATACGAAGCATATTAACTGAAATACTCACACATTTATTAAAAGATACAAAAAAAAAAAAAAGGTTTAGATAATCAAGTCTGAAAAACGAATACGCACCCTGTCAATGAAGAAGTCATCATTTTCTCAAGCTATTTATAGTAATTGTTCTTTCTTGCACTTAATTTTAGTATGTCTTTTTCTTCTCTTTATAGCTAAATGGCCAAAAAATATTAGTTTTTTTTTACTGAATAAATCAATTTTTACACTTGGTATATTAACGGATATATTAGATGCAATCATATACTAGATAGTACTAATTTTATAATCAGTAAATTGGCTTTTACAATGATTATATTAACTACTATATTCCGATATTTTGCTAACGTGTTTGATAAATAGACATTTGTTTTAAAGAAACCCAAAATTTGATCACATTATTAAAATATTTTTTAAAGGTTAAAGGGCGGGGAGTTGGGGGATGCATACTTTTGGAAGCTAGAACTCTGATCCAACCATATCCAACTCTGGGTCCGTTAGGACTCGGTTCACATACGATTTGGGCCGGCTTATAAGGATAAGGTGCATTCAGATTTGTAATTGCGGGGGCCTAGTTGGTTGTCCATTAGCTTGTCACTATTGAGATTAGACTTAGACAAGAGACGGACTTTTGAGTCCTCTATAAGACCCTTGTGATTGAAGGGCTTCTCACCCAAAAGACAGGATTTTAAGTTCAAATTTAACCAGGGGTTAATATTAGTTGCGGTCCTCAACCTTTTACTAGAGTATCACCTAGGTCCTCATTTTTTTTTATAGCATTTGACTCGCTATTCTTTTCTATTTTTTAACACTCAAGTCCTAGTGACATTTTCTATTACAATGGGCTGTTAATTCTGCACATGAAGAGCTCGTGACCCAAGTAAGGATTCTTCCTAACACCAAAATCAATCTCACATTCTTATTCTTTATCTATAACTCTCGGGTCTCTTGATCCTTCTCTGATTCGGATCTCTAATCTCTACTCGAGTTTAATAAAGGGATCCAAATTGATTCATTCCAGAATGTTCTAGGTATATATGGAGCTATACCTCATCAACGAGTCTCGTCGCCGATTGCGTTGTTGGACCTGCATCACTTGCGATGAGAACGATAATATCATCACCCTACTCCTCAATCGACGTGCTAGGCCTCGGTGGCAGTGTAGGTGTTCTCAAAGACAGTGCCATTTGGGAAGACGTCGGCAGTATGTCTCCCCAGAATTATGGATTTTCTTAGGTCACTCAACGATGAGAATGATATTTACCTCTAAATTAAGTATATTTCGAGCTTAAATAGTTAGGCGTTTTTGTTAATTTGATGTATTTTTATTTATTTTTGTAGTTTTTGTAAATAAATGAGAATTAAAGTAAATTTATACTTTAAATGAGTTTCAAACTATCTGGATTAAAATTAGATTTGATACAAACTCAACACAATAAAAATAAGGCAAAATGAGGCTAAATGGCACCCAAGAAACCGCAATGAGCAATAGCATGCAACAGGGCGCATGGCTGCACCCCTAGGTGGTGTCCCTGCACGTCTAGGAAGAAAAGGGCACTCAATTGTGCCTCTAGGAGGTGTGGTTGTGTCTCCTCCACTACCTAGTGGTTCCCCTGTGCTCCTGGGAGTTGCAGTTGTGCCCTGATACGTTCTAGACATATTTTTTAGCTCTTTTAATAAGTTTTTTTTGGCTCAAATTACTCTTTTCTCATAATTCAATGGCAGAAATTTATCTATCCTGAAGTGATGCTTGAATTTGACTTAGAATGAAGCTTAAAAAAAAGATAGAAGTACAAATTTTAGGTACGAAGAATTAGAGAGAAAAACACACCAAATTTCAAGAGGAAAAAATTTGGAGTTAAAGATTTCTTAAAGAATTCTTGAGAGAAATTCTTAAAGACTTAAAGCTCATTTCCATGAAAGTTTTTCTTTTTTTTTTTTGTTTCTACCCTAATCTCTCTTAAAATTTGTATTTTACATATTGTGAAATCTTGTTTGAATATTATGAACTTCTTATTGAGATTAGTAATGGATTTTGCTATGATTGTTTATATTTGATAACTAGGATTTGTTTTACCCTTTTTTAATATTTTTGTTTTGATTATTTTGTTTGTTATTGGTCTATTTTCCATTGTTAATCCATTTATACTTCTCCTTATTCATTATTTCTAATTTATTTGGCCAATAAATTCGTCAACTTTAGGATGTGATTTTAATGCTCAGGAGAGAATAATCTCATAATCTAGAATTGAGAGGCATAATTTAGGTTATTGTAAAATCGGGAGGAGATTAATGCCTAAATAGTCACTTGGATAGTTTAGGTAGTTTAGATTATTATGAAACCGAGAGGTGAACGATACTTTAGCTTCTATTTGAGAGTTTGAACTTAATAAACACTTAATAAACTGAATTAGATAGAGATATCAATTTAAGTTAGTTACGTATATTACTTCATTTGACACTCGGAAGATGTAATAAGGTGAGGCTAGATCCCTTGATTAGTGAATTAAATTGAATTAGACTAGTAATTACTCAATTTGACAAACTTAGGAATAATTAGACAATCAACTTCTTATCTTTGTAGTTTTTGTAAATAAATGAGAATCAAGGTTAATTTTTAACTCAAAATAGATTTTTCAAACTATTTGAATTGAAGTGGATCCGATATGGACATAACATAATGAAAATAAAGCAAACTAGAGCTAAAATGGAGAAATGACGCACCCAAGAAGCCAAAATACTCAACAACGTGTAATAGGGTACGCAATTGCACCCTCTAGGTGCCATTGTGCCTCTAGGGAGAAAGAGGCACACAAGTATGCCCCTACCTGGGGGTGCCCCTGGGAGGCGTGGTTGCACCCTTAATGCATTATAGACATGTTTTTGAGCCTTTTTAATGAGTTTTGACGGCCCAGATTGTTCCTTTCTCATAATCTAACGATAGAAACATATCCATCCTTAAGTGGTACTTAAATTTGACCTAGAATGAAGCTTAAAAAGGGGATGGAAGTATAAATTTTAAGTGTGGACCAAATTCCTAAAGAGAAAAGCTTGGAGTTGGAGATTTCTTAAAGAATTCTTGAGAAAGATTTTAAAGACTTGAAGACTTGAAGCTTATTTCCATAAGATTTTTTCTTTTCATTTCTCTCTGCCCTAATTGCTCTTAAAATTTGTATTAGGAATCTTATTTGGATATTATGAACATCTTATTGAGATTAATAATAGATTCTACTATACTTATTTATATTTGAATGCTAGGATATATTTTACCCTTTTCAATACTTTGTTTTGATTATTTTGTTTATTATTAGTCTATTTTCCATTGTCAATCCATTTTTACTTCTCCTTGCTCATTGTTTCTAATTTATTTGGCCAATGAATTAGCTGACTTTAGGATGTAATTTTAATGCTCAGAAGAGATTAATATCATAATCTAGAATTGAGAAGCATAGTTTAGATTGTTATGAGACTGAGAGGAGATCAACACCTAGATAATCACTTAGAAAGTTTGGATAATTTGAATTATTATGAGATCAGAAGGTGAGCGATACCTTAACTTCTATTTAAGGGTTTGAATTTAATGAACACTTAATTAACCGAGTTAGATAAGGATATCAACTTAGGTTAGTTAGGTATATTACTTCATTTGACACTCAAGAAAGATAATGAGGTGAGGCTAGATTCCTCTATTTATAAATTAAATGGAACTAGACTTACAATTACTCAATTTGACGAACATAGGAGTAATTAGGCAATCAACTCCTAGTACATTAGTGCATAGTTTTATCTATATTTTATTTAAGTTTTATTCTTTTTCTCTTTAATTTTATTTATTTATTTATTTATTCATTTAGTTTGTATGCCGTAATGAAGTCAAGTTACAATAATTACGGTACTTATCGATAGTTTAATACCTAATATCTGTGGATTAATCTTTTTTACTGCTATACTAGCTAGTTTTGATTTTTATTAGGACTCACTAGATTAGATGATATGAGGAAAACTTCATAAATTTTAAATTTGATTTTGGACATTTATAACCAACGATTAAATGTTCAATTATCAGTTAGTCATTTTACAATTTTATACCTTAACACTTTGATTTCTAGTATGCATCTCTTATTGGGCAAAAACCGAGGGAGCCTCGTGATTTGCATGTGTTTGAGTTCCTTTGTTTAATCACCCTTTGGGTCTTTCATGCAAGAATAAGATGATGGGGCTCTGTATTCTACCATAAAAAGCATGAAGCATCATTTGTTGGTTTAATATTTTTTTTTTACTGGGTAATATCTCATGGTTTTGAGAGATCAAATCTAACTAATAAGGAATAAAAAATCACAAAACAATTGAAAAGTCTATGTAATAAGAGCGTTTCATATCGTATTAAGACCCATGTGAATGAGAATTAATATAGTCTAGAATGAGGAAGGAAAACAGCTCAAGTTAATATACTAAAGTTTGCACCGTTTAATAGTTTGAGAATATGAGCAAGAATGATCCATAGTCTCAATCTAGAAAGTAACCCAGTTATGTACTCACATAGAATCCAAAGAGAATATAGTGTTTTGTTGATTCAAGTGGTGGTTTTTTGTTCAAACAAAAAAGTTGTGATGCTTTATTAAAGAAAAAAACTAATTAAGCTGTGTAAAGAGTGAAATAAAGGGTTTCAATTTCTAAAAGCTGTATGTATATGACTTCTAGCTCATATGATTAAAGAGAAGTGATCAATTATCAAGTTTAAAGAGCTTCAAAATCTAGCGATCAAGAACTAGAGATAGAATCTGAGCATTTAAAACTTTTTCTCAATGCTCTTATTGTATTACTGTTATGTAGCCTTTTAAAAGTGGTCATGAGCTTTACCCATGCAGATTTAACGGCCCATGCTGGTAATACCCATACATGATCACTGTCCTATACTTGGCGGAGCCGATCGAATTACGACCAGAAAAATCAATTCGTCGTATCTAATTTCACTCCAAGTGGTGGAGGGTTTCACCCATCATCTCCTACTACGGGTCAACATCATTTTTTGTCTCCTTTATCTATGCAGGCTGGTAATGAAGTTCCAAAAAAAACCAAACAAATTTCCAAAATCTATATTTCATTTCTTGATCGGTCTACGACAATATATATATATATATATATATATATATATATATATAAAAGAAGTTTAATTTGATTATTTTTCATCTTATACAATGGCCAAGGCCAAGGGTAATTTACTCTTTATGTATTTTATAAATATTTAAGAGTAATTAATATATTTGTCTCTTAAAAATACTGGTTTCTCAAAAAAAAAAATCAATTTTATACTAATTTAATTATTTTTTAACTTTTATAATATGTAGGGGGTAATTCTATATGATTATGATTACATTCTATTTCACATAAATCAAACACAATAATTTTGATTCAGACACTGATTTCAAAATATTAACCAAACAAATGAATCAATTTTTTATTCCATTCTATTCCTATTATCATTATTATTTCTATTTTATTTTTACTTTGTAACCAAATGCTTCTTAAGTATTACAAAATAGAAAAGAATGGGAAGTTAAGTGCTAGAAAAAAAAAAGAAAAAAAAAAGAATGAGGATCTAAGTGATAGTGGAATATTGAGAACCCCAGCTAATATTAACCTTTAACAAATGGTCATTTGAAATGTTATGAAGAAAATTTGTAACATGATCGAGTTAGTAAAAAACATTACTAAAATAAGTCAGTTTTGAATATTTATATTAACTAACCTTTAACAAATGGTCATTTGAAATGTTATGAAGAAAATTTGTAACATGATCGAGTTAGTAAAAAACATTACTAAAATAAGTTAGTTTTGAATATTTATATTAACATATTAGATTATGGAAAAAAAAAAACTTATATTTTGATAAACTTAATACAGAATTGATATACTAACCCATAATAATTGTTAAAAATGATACAAAATTGATCGACTAATAAACAAAAGTTGATATTATTATAAAAAATTGGCATATTAATACACTCTGGTTTACTTATAAAATTGATATTAGAAAAAAATGATCTACTAAAACACGACTATTTTGCCAAAAAAAAAAAAAAAGAGAGAGAGAGAAGATAACAAAAACGGACATTTAATGATTAGGTCAAAAATTAGCTATTTCTTAAAATAAGGTAAATATTTCTTAAAATAAGGTGAAAAAACTGACATTTGATATAAATACTCAAAGAAAAAAAAAGGCAGAATTTAGGGTGGGTGACACCTTTTTTAAATTAGTATTAGTTAATGACCTTATTTATTAATTTATAGCTTAATGAGAGTTAATGTCCATTTGTTAGTTATAGAAGTTTTAGTTTCCTTTTTCGTCATTCTATCATTTTTCTTTTTCTTTAATAGCTTAACGTGTATATGTCTGTAGATTAATGTCTATTTATTAGTTAAGAGGTTTTAAAATTATTTTTTAAAACTTTCATTAGTTCATGAAATTGTAGAAAATTAATTTTACTCTATTAACAGGAAAACAATATTAAAGAGTATATCACTTTTTTTTCCTTAGTATATCCATCTATTTACTTAGTGTATCAAAATAAATTTTTTCACATATACTAATATGTCATTTTGACTTTTGGTAGATATCTTTTCAGTCAAAATATATTATTTTTATGAGATTCGTATATTTGGTCATATTTTATGAAAAAAAAATTAAAACAGAACAATATATGAAGAATGAAATCTGAATTACATACTGAAAGTCAATATCGCCTTAATTTGATATATTTGAAAATATACTAAATAAAGAGTTTAATATACCAAGAGAAAAAATCTGATGCTTTGGAACTAGCTAAACTAAAGAATAACATAGCTACAATCATCTAAAATGTCACATTATACAATTAGTTATGACAAACTAGTTATCAATGTGGTATCATAAAAAAAATAGACCTCACAAAAGACTGATTTATACTGAATAAAAGTAATCGTCCATACTAAAACTCAATATCGGTTAATTGGTACATTTGGAAATACTCAAAGTAAACGGCCTGATATACCTAGAGAGAAAAAAAAAAAAAAAAAATGATTACTCTTTCATGGTAATTGCATATTAATGGTAGCAAAATATATCTTTTGTAGTTGCATGAACTCATAACATTCAAAAACAATTTAAAATCCTATTAAATAACAAATGGACATTAATTTAACTAAAAAATTGTGAGTTTTAATCAGAATAACTCTATTATATATTTTCAACGCTTCTTACAAAATTCCAAGCACAAAGAACCAAAAGTTGAAAAATACTGGGTGCGTTGAATTTTTAAAAGATATCGGATCAATTTAGAAAAAGATCACTTTTTAAAAAATAATTTTAAACAAAACAATATTTTTAGTAAATATTTATAAAAATACTACTTTCTTTTCAAAGTTAATATTTTTTAACGGTACTTAAAGTAACTAATTGAGTTATTTAAGGTAAGGTAATTGGAATTATTAATTCAAGTATCTCATCAATTACTAAGAAATATTATTTTTCTAAATACATTTTAAAAATAGTATTTTTTTAATTAAAATTCACGATTTTTCAAATAATTTCAAAATCCGGGATTTTATAATTTTTTAAAAAAATTATCATAAAAATTCAAATTTCCTCTATTTTCACTAGGTATTTAATCGGGCCATTTAGTTATAGTTTTAGAATATTTGAATATTTACTAATACTAATGTTTGGGCCTAAGCTGAGACATAAACTTATTCAGCCCTTAATTTGATAATATAAAGAAAATTTAGAATGTATAACCCCTTTTTTTTAAAAAAAAAAATATATAGTATAGAAAAGTTTTGTTTTTTTCTTTGGTGGGTAGTCGTTGGTGATCATTGTTTTGGGTTTTATGTGGTTGGGAATTGTTTATATGTTGCAAGTGAATGAGAATTCTTATTGAGTTTTTGAAGAGTTTGCTTAGTATTTGTGAAATCGTTTCTATATTCCTTATTGGTTTTGGTTGTGGTGGAGTACTTGATTTATTAACCATGCTGAAATTTCAAAAGTTGCCTAGTTTTGTATCCAGTAGGAGGGAATATGTCATTGCAGGTGGGAAGTTGAGTGCTTGATAAGAGAAGCTTGGTTGTGTCTGTTTTTTTTTTTTAGTGCCTTTAAATTGAGTTTTGACGGTGCAATGGTGATAGTGGAGCTGGGAAAGAGTTGATAGAAGTCCAAGACTGGGCTTTTGGGGATATTGAACTAAAACTAATTTTCTAATCTCAAATTTGACGTTGTTTTGACGGTAAAATTAATGGATTAGAATTTCACGAGGAAAATTTGGAACTTTTCATAATTGTAGATAACTTGAGACACGGTACATAATTTATGGGAAAAACATTAAAAAAAAAAATCTCAATGTAATTAAAAACTGAATAAGACATTTTTGTATTAGGTATAAAAACAAAATGTTTACATTTATTAGTCCATAATTGAATGAATAAGACATTTTTGTATTAGGTGTAAAAACAAAATGTTTACATTTACTAGTCCATAATTGAAAGCAAAATGGAATTAATTTGCTGATGAATTAGAAAATTTAGTTAATTAATTAGAACTTGAGGATATCTTTTTTGTGTTTACTTATAGCATATTTAGTGGATAGTACTAAAAGAATGGACTAGACTAAATAGTCCAATCCTTTGTAGCCCCTTGTTTGGCTCTTAAAAATGGTGGTAACTATTTTATAAGGAGAATCCTTTGTAGCCCATTATTTGGCTCTTAAAAATGGTAATAACTATTTTGTGAGTGGACACAATAAGGGCCTTAGTATAGGACTATTCTAAAATAGTGGTAACTATTTTGTGAGGGGACACAATAAGGGTCTTAGTGTAGGACTATTCTAAAATAGTGGTAACTATTTTGTGAGGGGACATAATAAGCTTCGGTGTAAGACTATTCTAACCCTTGCAGAATTTGGGTTTTTTTATTTTCCAAATAAAAATAGGATACACGTTATTTCATATATTTATTTTACATAAAATAACATGTATCCTATTTTTATTCTCCAAATTTGGAACTTTTCATAATTGGGGATAACTTGAGACACGGTACATAATTTATGGGGAAAACATTAAAACAAAAAAACCTCAATGTAATTAAAAACTCAATAAGACATTTTTGTATTAGGTGTAAAAACAAAATGTTTATATTTACTAGTCCATAATTGAAAGCAAAATGGAATTAATTTGCTGATGAATTAGAAAATTAAGTTAATTAATTAGAACTTGAGGATTTCTTTTTTGTGTTTACTTATAGCGTGTTTAATGGACAGTACTAAAAGAAGGGACTAGACTAAATAGTCCAATCCTTTGTAGCCCATTGTTTGGCTCTTAAAAATAGTGGTAACTATTTTGTAAGGGGAATCCTTTGTAGCTCATTATTTGACTCTTAAAAATGGTGGTAACTATTTTGTGAGGAGACACAATAAGAGCCTTAGTATAGGACTATTCTAAAATAGTGGTAACCATTTTGTGAGGGGACATAATAAGCTTTGGTGTAGGACTATTCTAATCCTTGCAGAAGTTGGGTTTTTTTATTCTCCAAATAAAAATAAGATACACATTATTTCATATATTATTTTACACATAGTCAAATGAAGTGGGCCCTATTTATATTTTAATAGTACTTTTTTTGATAGGGTACAAGCATTTGGGCTTACTCAAAAGTTTACCTTTTACCACCCATCTAAGTCGCACAATGGCAAATCTCCAATATATGGATATAATGTTGAAAAAATACTAAGAAGTTTAAGTGTTCTATAATTTAAACTCTAAAATTTGAATTCTGTAAAATAATAATGCCCAAATGATGTAGTAGGAAATGAAAAGAAATGTGCAGAGTTCTGGAGTCGAATCCTTCACGAGGCATCATGAATACTACAAGTTCTAAAGTCAAATCCTTCTCAAGAGAGGGATAATGATGCAAGAGCATGAGACATATCTAGAGGGTGTCGTTTAGTGTTTAAAGTTTTAGACTTGTTACTTGTGTTTTTGGGCTTTCTTTTGTTATTTTCATTTGGTCATTTTATCTTTAGGACTCTAGCAAAACGTTATCATTTGGGTCCTAATTAGAGATGTTAATGTGAGCCAAATTTTGTGGACTGACCCATATTCTAAAGAAAAAGTATGGTATCGATTTGGTCCAGACCCACATTATGTGGGTTTGGATTGACCCGTTACATATAGTAGGGGCTGAGTTGGACCTTAGTCATAATCCCACAGGTCTGACTTGATACATCCCACTTTTCTATCAGCCCACATTTAGTCTTTCTATATATAATTTTAAATATATTTTCTTAATTAAAATTTTAGTTAAATATTTTCATTTATATACTTCTAACATTATTTGTTTACTAATTTTTGTTTATTTTTAATTTAATTAAATTTTTAAAAAATATGAATTGGTTTTAACTCATATTTGATATTTTAAATCATTAGACTTATATTGTGACTCTCCGTACAAGTACAATTCATTTAGACACGACTATTCTTCATAAAATATAAACTAAATCTGTGTGCCGTACTGGTTTCTTTAATAAAAATATGGACCAAGTAGAAGGTCAATATATGTGGGCCGGCAGGCCCATTTCACATCTCTTAGTCCCAAGTAGCTATATATTTGTAATGAATCGATGGACGAAGGCAGACTTGAATATTGGGATTAATAGAAATTTCACAGAGCTTTGATATTCTCTTCTTCCGTTAGCCATGGATTTGGCTTGATCAATCCTTTCCGCTGCATCAATAGGTGTTAGAGCCAGATTTTCTCCTTGGCTTGGGTGGTGATGGCCATGGTCGGCGATTGGAATCGCTTTGACGTCGAAGAACGTGGAGTGGAGGCCCTTTGGGCAGGTCAAAGATCCCGATGGAATAGAGAAAGCGATGGACTTTGCTCTCATCTAGAGTGAGTTGAAGGTCAATGGGTAGGAGGCGCTACCAAGTTTTACGACGATCGTGGCTTCTGATTTCGTGATAGGAGGGGTTGGACCCAAGCCCCAGCAGTAATTTATGGTGGACGGAGCGTACCTTCGACACCTTTGCTTAGCAATCCTAAAGCGGTGACTCGTGTTTTTGATGACTGTGATTATACAGCTTCCAATTTCAGAGACGTGCCACTGCGCGTACATGCTTGGTTAGATTTTCGGTGTTTTGATCGAGACCATTTCGGTGCCAATTTTGGAGAGTCTATCTACCACAGCAAACAAAGGTATACTCAAGATTATCCCAAACTAAGAATTCTATGTTTTGATGGATTTTGTGAATCTGATGAATTTATGGAAAGTGTTAGTAGGGTTGATGAATTTTTTGAGTTTATGGAGATAGAACAAGATAAACAAGCGTTCTTAGTGACTAGAAAATTTAAAGCATTTATGATTTATTGATGGGGACAACAAATCCAGAACAGAAGGAATTCGTTAAGGAAAACATAAAATTAAGAGTTGGGCTAAGATGAGAATCAAATTAAATCAAAATTTCGTTCCATATGATTATCAATATATAACCTAGTGTCAAGGGAAATTTTGTTCAAGAAAATATTCTTGAAGGAGAAAATATTTTCTCTATAAAGTTCGAGCAAAATGTTGGGGTTGAATCTGATATAAAATATGAAAACAAAGTGGTTGAAATTGCTAGAATGAATTGTCTCTTCTAAGATGATATCGCAATCTTAAGTGTTTGAGTTTATTAAAGAAACCCAAGAGAAAGAGTTTAAAGAAGAACCAGACGTGATAATTGGTGAATTAGGAAAAACTGACAAAAGGGAATGTGAGCTTGAGGGTGAAATATGTGAAGTCCTTGATATTCAAGCTCCAATGTTGGTGAATGTTAGAAACTTGTCATTGGGCAATTTGGATTCTTCCTTTTCTGCAGATACTTTTGATAAAGGAGCTGATATGGATTGCAAAAAGGTTTCTGATGTTGTTGAGAATACAACAAAAGAGATGGCTGATTATACAAATTTGTCTGTTGTGGTGGAAAAGACTAAATGGAATGATAATTTTGAATTAATGGAAGCTTTGGATAATAGGGATAAGAAGAAGTTCACGTAGATTAGTTTAAAGTTTTGGTTCTTTGTTGTTCCTTTCAAAGGAATGGTCTGTCATGGTTTGTCACCATTTCTTTTGAGACCAATTCATTCATTAGTTGATTGGCTGGGTTATTTACATATCAATATTGCAAAGAATCAGTTGCCTATACATTCTTAAAATGAGTATTTGATGGTGGAACATGTCAAGATTTGCAGTTAAAATCCAACGAAAAGACAAGTTGTCATGTTGCTGAAGTTTCGTTGCTTTTGTTTGGCACCTACCTCTGCTCAAATGTTGTTGAAAATTTGTTGCAAGGAGGATGAAATGTGCATTAAGCTCGTGTTTATGCCAGAACCCCAAACAATTTGCCAAATTTTCTGTAGCTGGTCGTGGTACTTGTGTGTGGTTATGTAGAGACAGAGTTCAGTGGTTATATGCAACCAATTGTCTTGAACTCCTTGGGGAAACCTCTTATCGTTTTCAAGAAGATATATGTCTTTGGAATGATGATAAAGACGATGTTTACACTGAGATTATACAAAATGATTTTGAGCAGAACAAAATGGTTGACTCCATGTTTAATGTCTTTGTACCTGAGTTCACCATTGCTGAAGCTGAGAGGCTTGAATTTCAATGGTATGGCTTACCATCATTCTGGAGAATATGCGGCATGACAGGGATGATTTGTGGAAAACCAAGTAAGATTGTTTTGCTGCATCAATGGAAAAGGAATGAGTTTGAAAAGGATATTTTCACTTCGAGTTTACCAAAATCATAGAAAAAGAAAGATGAAGTTGCTGTCAAAATTGATAAATTTCAGTTTTAAACTTGAGGGCAAGTTTCTTCTTCAGCATGGAAGAATGATGTGGGAAACGAAAAGAAATGTGTGGAGTTCTGGAGTCGAATCCTTCATGGGGCAGCAAGTATACTACAAGTTCTAGAGTCGAATCCTTCTCAAGAGAGGGCCAATGACGCAGGGGCATGAGACATACCTAGAGTGTGTCGTTTAGTGTTTAAACTTTAGACTTCTTGTTATTTGTGTTTTCGGGCTTTCATTTGCTATTTTCATTTGGGCCTTTTATCTTTAGGGCGCTAGCCATATGTTTGTAAATTGTAATGAATTGATGGATGAAGGCAGACTTAAATATTGGGATTTATAGAAATTTTACAGAGCTTTGCTTTTCTCTTCTTCCGTTAGCCATGGATTTGGCTTGATCAATCCTTTCCATTAATACTCTGTCCTGATTTTTTTATCAAGTTTAATAACGAAAAAATAATAATACTTTCTATTAAAATTATATTAATTTTTATTATTGACCTTAATTTTGAGAATATTATTATCTTTTTTTAGTTTAAATTATTCAAAAAATCAATTCAGAATGTTAATTTTTAAAAATTTTTAATCTCAAATTATTATATTACAGAGTTTAAAGTTTAAAATTTAAATTGTAGAACACTCAAAATTAATGATATTTTTTTTTTAATTTACCCTAGATAATAATTTGGCATATAATTTCAGTACACACGGAGAGAAAATCTACTAGTATTGGAAGGCAGCTACAATTACCAAAATCGTCGTCAGATACTTGATATGGGAAATTTTAGAATTAAAATTTCTCCTATAGTCTTTTTAGCAATAAAAGTTTGTATCTCAGGTTTTGATCAGTAGGGAGCTTCCAACAGACCGCGGAATTCAACTTATTTCGAGGATAGGAAGAGTTCAATTGGGTAGATTTTTAAATCCATGAATTGTCATATGAAATGAATATATAAGGATCCGTTTCTAAAATTATAATTAATAAAATTCTTATTTTACACATATTTCGCTACCTATTTGATTTATCACACGTTTCGCAAAAAGTTTCCAAAGAACAACGTCCCAAGGCTACAACTGCTCCTAATTGAATGAACATTAAGGGATTGGGATCGATGTTTCAGAACAACCAAAAGTTTGGGACTAATGGCGCAAATTAAAAGGAAAAAAAAAAGGATCCTATCAAAAAAAAAAAATATAGAAGTAAAATTTACATTTTATTTAAAAATTTTTTAAGTTGGTTTTTTGTAATTTGATTTTGGTTTTATTTTTATTTAGATTAAGGTCTATTTAGGTTTCATTGTTCTTTAAAGAAAATTTTGAGAGAATTTTTATTTTTATTTTTCATAATTTAGCTGGTTCGGTAAGGATATATTGATAGTGAATAATAATTCAAGAAAATAACTTATAAAAACTACAATCTGAATTAGTTTGTTTGAAACAAAATAATTTTTTCCTCCAAAAAATTAATTTTTTTTAATGAACTCCACAAATTTTTATTTCATATATTCAGAAGGGGAAAAAAAACTTCCACTCTCTTTTTCGGTCAATCTGCTTTATTCTTTCATTCTCCTAGCTGACATGGCAAAATTTGGAATCTCTCACTAATCTATACACCAACATTGTTTTTTAGATTTTCTTTTTTCCAAGGTTAAGCAGACTGAAAGGTTGTACTTTTTTTTTTCCTTTGCAAAAAGCCAACTTATTTCTTAATATTTTTGCTATAGGAAACTTATTTAGTTAGCATTTTTTTTTGGGGGGGGTCAATTCTTAGTATATCACTGATTTTCTTAAAAGTTAAGAATTTTAAACGAACCTACGTAACTCCCTAGTCAAACACTATTCATCATTTTGCTTCCCATCTGTGAACAGGTAAATCGAGATTTATTAATTTTCTTTTATGAAAAAAAAAAGATAGCAAATATGCTCCTTTTCTTTATCACCATTGATTAACTGTATTCCATTATCTTAGTAGTAATAAACAATTCTACCTCAAAAACTAATTTATCCTTAATTGGTGGTGATCAGACGTCATGAGGTAGTCCCTTTTTATTTTCCTTTTTTTAAAAAAAAGGACTGCTATTAGAAAAATAAATATTTTTACAATAATAAATTCTCATAGAAGAAGAGATTTTCTCCGATCAAGTTAGTAGGCTCATCACTCTCCAATACTCGTATGACAAACTTAGGTAAATCATGTATGAAGTTTCATCATAAATGCATGATTAACTATGACTTTAAGAAGAAGGAAAAAAAAGAAATATAAGCAAAAATATATTCAACAACAAATTATACTCTTAATGAGAATTTGAATGATTGAATACACTTAACTCCATAGAGAAAAGATTTTAAGCCAGCAAACTTCGATTCCTGCTAAAACACTAGAGTTATTCTTTGGAAAAATCCGGTGTTAAATCCATATAAAAAAAAATAGGATAAAAAGATCATAAAGATTGAAATCTACTTTGAATTAAGATAAATGGCTAATAATAAAATAAAAACAAAATGAAAAGAAAATTCTATTGGAGATCCCTCCCCAATGGAGTATTATATACTGTGTAAAATTTTCCTTCCATCATTAAATTAGAATTATTTGGAACTTTTTTTCTTCCTCTTAAAAATCTAAGTTTCAAACAGAACATAAGATATAAGAACTTTCTTTTTGTCAATATTTGATATTGTGACAATATTGGATTCAACTCTTATAGAACTTAATTTTGACGATAATTGACTATTAATTTAACTATATTACCACACTTTTTTCTCCCCTAGTTGGTGATGGGTCGCATAAATATATAAAACCTTTCATCCCGTCCCAATGCGACGAAAGGGGAGATTTGATTTTCTGTTCTTATAGTCACATCAAATAATTTTTCCATCTCAATCTAAGAGGCCTTTACAACTAATATTCCAATTTACTTATCTTTGCACTAAAAACTGATTAAACAAGATCCATCATGCCAATGTTGCAATGCTCCACTAAGATTATTAAATTAAGTCACCAAGAAAGTGCCTTTTTTCTACAATATACAGAGATTTCCTGCCTCACATCTTTTACTACGTAGGGCATTATGTAAGATTACTCCATTTCCTGTAATACTGTAATTGGAAGCATTTGTAAGATTCCACTACGGCCTATGCCTTCCCTACTCTGAAGTCTGAACTTTTTTTTTTCGAAACACCTGAAGTTTGAACTTTGAATTGCCCGTGAATCTGCGCAAGTGTGACACATAAAATTCCAAACTTGACGAAACCATCATTATAAATTATTAAAATAAAAAAAAAAAACTATTATCAAAATGGAAAAATTACTCACTTTTTGCGATATTCTTGAGCCATACAATCGAATTAATTGTAAAGAAATAGAAAATGCGATACCTACTCATTACACCAACCTTCAACATAATAAGAAGTAATAATTATTACTATACTAGTCTCTAAAGTTCTTGAGCTTGTTTTTCATTAATCTGTCATAATCAAATTTACTATCATATGACTGAGTACGTACATTCACCAAATCAAGCTAATAAACACATCGTGTTCGAATAAACACGAGTATACGACTAGTCCACCATATTTGCCATGCTCGGGCAAATGCAGCTAGCTAGTCACCATATGTGCTATTTTTCATTATCTCATCGAGGCTTAAGCCATTGACATTGCCCAAAAATCAATTTTGGGTGACTTATTGCCGCCTCTATGTTTGCTCTTCTTGCACTTTATTTTAATAATTTCTTTTATTACCAAAAGAAATTAAATAAAATTACTTTTAGGTACAAACTAAATTCTCCAGATATATCCCTTTTAATATAAAAAATCGTTACACACTCACTTAGAAAAAAAAAATTGATAATTATAAATATGATTTATGGGGAAAGAAAGACCGTCTATTTTTTTGGAATTGAATCAGGAAAATCATTTTTTATTCTTCTTCTCTAGGTTTTCTCATATGAAATTTTATGGATTTGTTTTTCCCTTTTGTGTTGATAACACATAAATAATGATAAAACTAATTTGGATTTCTAGAGCAAAAAAGATAAAACTAATTTAGATTTATCTATTATGAATTTGTTGGAAATCCTTGTTGGTGAAGAAGGTGGTTTTGATAAATTTATTTTGGATTTATGTTGTGATGGATTTGTTTTTCTATTTCTTATGATGTTAAGTTTTATTATTTCGGATTTCTTCATTTTTAAATTAGTAATGAATCTGATAAAGAAGAAGATGAGTGGGCAAGTGGGAAAAGGAAAATAAAAATATAATTATAAGGGCTATTTTGGAATAATTAAGAGGTATAATAAGTAGTATTTAAAATTAGAAATTTGAACGGATGATGAATTTAATTAAAGTGTATGGAGAATAAACTAGAGTGTGGCAATAGATCCACCCTATCATATTTGGAATAGCTTTTATTGAGCAGCCGTTTGGAAAAAATGAGTGACTTAGTATCAAATCTAATTGGAAAGTCAACAGCAATTCAATGGCTCCTACAAAGAAAACCAAAATGATCTCTATAAATCTCTATAAGATTCGCATGAAGGTTTAATAAGAATCGTGTAACGGTCATAATTTATTCATGTATACACTAGTAGTTTACATATTCACATACGTTGTGTTTGGTGCGCAAGAATAGATTGTATTAGTATATCGTATTGGAATGAATTGAATTAGCGTACTTAATAATATATTATGTTTAATATAATATTGGATTACATTGAGATTATGTTGTATAATGTGAGATCCACCGGAGGTGGAATGCGGAATAAAAATGTGTTTAATTTAATTTAAATCTAAAAAATAATAAAAAGAAAATCTATTAAAATGGACTCATTCGAACGTGCAACGGAGATGAAGCCCAATAGTAATAAATGAGATTCTTTTATTACACTCATTGACTCAAACGGGACTAATACCTACTAATTTTAAGGTATGAATTATTTATCCTCATTTCAAAATGACATCATTTCTATCATTTATTAGAAAAAACACACACATACTTACAAATTTGAAGACCAAAATAAAAAAATTTAAAATATTGGGATGAAAAAGAAAATTTATCAATAATATATGATATAGAGATAATCTAAGAAATTAAATATTATTATTACAATTTAAAAAAAAAATAGGTAGATGAATGCATGTATACGTATATGGTTGTTAATTTTAGGTATTTTTTTTATATAATTGTGTGATTCAACGATAATTATGAATGCGTATATTATTAATAATATATATATAAAAGAAGGGGGTGATTAGGCATATCATTAATAAGTGGGCCAATACTATGGTCCACATGCTCCCCCCACTTATTAAACCCAAACAAACCTTTGTATTTCATCGCTTCATCTGAGAATAGTTGGAGGTAGCACTAGTAGTAGAGTAGTAGCATTAGCAGTAGCAGTCTTACTTTGATCTTTCCAAATTCCCCGTTTACTGTATATCTTCTTTCAGTAGTAGAGGTGGAGTGGACACACCACATCCACAGGACCCTCACTATTTTCTCATTTAGAGTCATTTTTCTCTCTCTCTCTCTCTCTCTCTCACATGCAACAAAGTCCACACAATGACACCACTTTGACACGACAAATTTTCACAAACCGACGCATACGCCACCATTTAGACTTCAAAATCCTCTCTCTCTCTCTCTCTTTTCTCTCTCTCTAAAATCTGAATTTTATTTTGGATTCCAATTCCATAAACCCATTTTTGAGGAACAATAATGGCAGCGTGCGGCTCCGAGACCGCTCGGACCCTGGCGTGCAGGGACGGCGCCGCGGCGGCTCGGCTGAAGGTGACGTCAATCTTCGTCATCTTCTTGACGAGCGTGGTGGGGATACTCGCCCCGGTCCTCCTGGCCCGGTTCTTCAAGGGCAAGCCCGCCTACGACAAGGCCACCCTCGTGATCAAGTGCTTCGCGGCGGGGGTCATCCTCTCCACCTCCCTCGTTCACGTCCTCCCCGACGCCTTCGCCGCCCTCTCCGACTGCCACGTAGCCTCCCGCCACCCCTGGCGGGACTTCCCCTTCGCCGGCCTCGTCACCCTCGTCGGCGCCATCGTCGCCCTCCTCGTCGACGTCACCGCCACCGCCCACGCCGAGCTCCACGGCGCCGGGTACAAGCCGGTGGGGACGAAGGAGGAGATGGCGGAGACGAAGAAATCGGCGGAGTCGAGGATCGAATCGGGCGAGTTGGGGGCGAGCTGCGGGGTGGAAATCGATCAGCGGCGACGGGGGGATGCGGAGGCGGAGGAGTTGGTGAGGTTGAAGCAGAGGCTGGTGTCGCAGGTGCTGGAGATTGGGATAATTTTCCATTCGGTGATAATCGGGGTGACGATGGGGATGTCCCAGAACCAGTGCACCATTAGGCCTCTGGTCGCTGCTCTGGCTTTTCATCAGATTTTTGAGGGCATGGGTCTCGGCGGCTGCATTGCCCAGGTACATCTACACTCGATTCTACCCTATTATTATTATTTTTTATTTTTTATTCGGGTTTGTTTGTTTCTTGAGAAAGTGTAGGAAAAAAGGAAAGAAAATTCCGGAAGGGGTTTAGGGTAGATTGTGGATAGTCTTAAAAGATGAGATTACGAGAAAACTGTGGAGTAAATGTTTATTAGTTAGAATTTTGAATATTCGCCAATATGGGTCGTTTTTTGATTGGTTTGTTAATTCTAGGATGTAATTGGTGAAAATTAAGTTACCATAAAAATTGGGTATTTAAATCTTGACAATTTTATTTTGGGAGGGCGGGGGGATAAGTAGATCTTGAGGTGTTTTTAGTTGGGATTCAAGTGAGGATGGGAGAAGCGGTACATATTGTGTGTATTTAATATTCTCGAACTTACATTCCAACTATAATTATTAAATGATACAGTTGAGGTTTTATTACTATGTTTCTTTTGATTTTTGTGCTATATATATTATCCGGGATATTAAGACACATACCCTACACTTATATTACACACTAAAATAAATTATGAAAAGTCTTACGTAGGGCCCTTGAAATTATGTAAAGCCTTTTGAAGCGCCAATGGTGTTAGATTAGATGGGGTTTCTTGTTTTACTAGTTCAAATTCCAAATATTGATGGGGTCAAGATTGATGTTCTCTCTTTTTGCTTGAAATTAAGATTGCCGTTCACTTTTCCTGATTAGTACTTTATCTGGTAATTGTAATTTTTTTTTAAAAAAAAATTATAACTATTTTAATTGGGTGATAATGTGGAAAAATATGATGATTCCATTATTGATTTGTTTTTATGATAAAGGTTGTCATATCAGTACTGTGATTTAGTTTTTAATCTTAGTTAATATTGAAGCGTGTAACTTGAAGACTGTTTAAAGTCCATCTAGAAACTTTTTTCATGAGCCAAATCAAAAAATAATAATAAAAGTCCATCAGCCATCTAGAAACTTATTAATATAATGTTGTATGAAAGCATAAAAATAGAATGTAGAAAATACAAAATTATATATATAATATAGCAACTTAATCTTTTCTAGGTGCAATAAATTAATAAAATTTAAAAGCTAGCGTCTGTGTTAAATACGTATGTATATATAATTGTAATTTCCCTTAGTAATGATTTACTTATTTGAAGGGTTACTATATGTCTATTCCTTCTTATTTTTACTGCAATTTTTTTTTTCCTAAAAATGAATGTTTTAAGGATAAGAGATCAACTCTTGAAACAGTGACAACTAACTCGTCTAAAGATTTTGGCAAATGGCAATGGTCAAACGATTAAGGCAAATATACCTTGCTATGAGTAAGCAAAATAGAATTATCACATTAATAATTAATTAAAAGAATTATAACTCTAAGCAATTATGTGTAGACTACTTATTGATTCTATATAACTAGTTAGTTATGACCTACTGCGTGTCCATATAAACAATCTATAACTTGAATAAACAAGTCTCTAAATGTTAAAACTAGTTTAATTAGTCAGAGTCGATTGGTCCTTTCAAAAATATGAAAAATAAAAAAGTCGATTGGAATGCAAACGAAATGTTATTAGAAATCATGCAAGTCAACATGTAGAAAATCAATGTATGTACGTAAAGAACACGACTTATAGTTTTTTCTAATTGGGAAAAAAGAAAAGAAAAGAAAATCCTCGTTTTTTATTTTTTTTTAACCAAAAAAAAACTCTAATATATATATATATATATAGCTATATAGCTATATCTTTAAACAAGTTCATCATGTGGACATATATATAATATGTTTGAACCTCGATTGATCGGTTGTTGCAGGCAGCGTTTAGCTTCGGAACGACGGCGTATATGTGCTTCATGTTTGCAGTGACGACACCAATGGGGATAGTACTTGGGATGATCTTGTTCTCAGCCACAGGCTACGACGACAGCAGCCCTAATGCCTTGATTATGGAGGGTTTGTTGGGCTCTTTCTCTTCAGGAATACTAATATACATGGCTCTCGTCGATCTTATAGCTCTTGATTTCTTCCACAACAAATTGATGAGTTCCAATTCATGGTTGAAAAAGGCTTCTTTTATTGCTTTAGTTCTTGGCTCTACCTCAATGTCGATCTTAGCCCTTTGGGCTTAATAAAGTTACGTTCTTCTCCGTTCATCATAAATAATGTACATTAAAACATCCCCAAAAAATTTTTTAAATAAAAAATCACGTATAAGAGGTTTCATGCATGGTGTGAATATTATATATATGGCAAAATGTAGATGATAGCATCATCACTACTGTCTGGCTATCGCTGGAGTTATATAGTCATGTCATTGTAAAATCTTTCATTAAGTATTTCAATCGTTGCACACTTAATTAAAAGAGGAGAAAAACAATATTAAGAATATATAGTCCAATCGCGCTTATAATTCGGAGGTTAGATTCAAATCTCACCATATAATATATTGGAGCAAAAAGTAAAGATTCTTAAATAACTTAATTGGGAACGACTTCGTTAATATTAGTAAAACAGTAGTTAAAATATGATACAGCCAAATGCGAACATAGCTTAGAGAATAGTAACAAACGAATATTCATATTCTACAATATTATTCGAGGATATCCACTTTAGCTTTTAACTGTCCAAATTGGTTTTCGATAAAATTTCAACGTTAGTAACATAATTATTCAATTATGGAGTTCTCGTGCGTAACAGTGGATCCAATTAGAGTTCGTCACGTAAAGTAAAACCAACATGAGTGACTTAAAAATATGCAATATGTTGACGAAGAAAAGTTGCTTTAATTGTTGTTTTGAATCGTTAATTTGTAATACTCTCGCGAACAATGCCCTGTCCTTATTTTTACTAATTTATTTATTCAATCTTCTAGGAGCCAATTATACGTAGTGTTAGTACTATATATCTTCAATTTGCGTGTTCTATATCATCTCCAACTTGCTACGTTAGTACAATGAAGGTGGAGATCACATTAGTGCCTCGTACAATCAGCGCAACATGCATAATTTAAAAGTTGATAGCAATGGATTTTGCTTAGTGGGAAAGAGTCAGGACTGTCTTTTGAGCTAATCAACTTTTAAATTTCTGCTTTGTGTCTTTAGTTCCTTTTCTTTCCAAGTATTGATTTTGTCCTCATCTCTAGATACATATTTAAATTTATGCTACTGTGACTTACGGCATCAATTGGTCCCGTAGCTCAGTTGGTTAGAGCGTTGGTCTTATGAGCCGAAGGTCGCGGGTTCGAGCCCCGCCGGGACCATTTTTATTGGGCCAACATAGATACATAGCCCAGCCCATTCACCTGTTCACAGACTTGTGACTATCACTTTTTTTTTTTTTTTTTTTTTTTGAAAGAGTATTTTGGTTTGAGCATTTGATAGGTGTAAATTACCAAACTAATTATTTGCATGGTTTCTTGAGTATAGCAATAATCAAAGGTCATTCTAGCACAGGATTGTATCTAATTAATAAACTATTGATTTCAATGGTTACTTTTTAAGTGTTTCTAACACTTTTACCTACAAAGTGAAAAATTACAAAAATATGGTGGGTCAATTTTTTTTTAATAATTTTTTATACCGTATTGTTTTAGAAAAATATCATTTTTTTTAAAATATTTTTAGAAAAATATCATTTTTAAAATATTTTTAGAAAAATATCATTTTAAAAAATAGTTACTAGTTACCAGTATTTAAAAACTAGTTACTAATTATCAGTTATATATCAGTTGTATACCTCTCGTTAGTAGTTCCGTATTTTTTTTAGAAAAATATTATTTTTTTAAATATTTTTAGAAAAATATCATTTTAAAAAATGGTTACTAATTACCAGCATTTAAAAACTAGTTACTAATTATCAGTTATATATCAGTTGTATACCTCTCGTTAGTAGTTACAAGTGCTCAAAAAGACGAACACTGGTTTATGGTTACTAGTATATTTTAAAAAATACATTTTTTCTAAAAAGCGTGGTACCGGATCTAAAAAAAATTGAGTCTAAAATGGCCATAAATGGCCTAATTCTCTCTCAATTTAAGAGGGGGGTTTGTGCGATTTGTAAAATTGAAGGAAAGAAAAAAAAAAAGAAATAACAAGACTTAAATAGCAAAGGAATTCGCTTTCCACCACTAAACATGCCTCATAATTGAGAACAAATTATCCACTCTCTTATTGAAATTATCAATCCTACAATAATCTCAAGTTCGATTATTTTATTCTTTCGTTACTTAGTCGTTAAATAAAATGAGTTCTTTATGTATTATCTTTATATTAAACTACCTAAATTAAGCTCTTAGTCAATATAAACATTAAAATAAGAAAGATAGGTCAATTCAAGAAACAAACACCCAGGATCAATTTATTTATCTTGAATTATGTTCCACATGCAATCAAAGAAAATTTCTTATAATCAGTGATTCCAATTCGCTACTAGTTGATTAAGAAAACTTGATAATTCCAGATCAAAAATCTAATCTAGCAATACATATAATCATACTCATAAGGTTGTGCACCCAACATAAACTAGAAAGTGATTCCAATTCGCTAGTAGTTGATTAAGAAAAATTAACAAGTCTAGATCAAAAATCTAATCTAGCAATAGATATAATCATGCTCACAAGGTTGTGTACCCAACATAAACTAGAAAATAATCTTTGTTGTGTGATAATGGTGTCAAAACGAGACAACAAGGGCACGGCACAACACAACATGATTAATAACTGTACTTGCTAGTATGACACGATCAATAAATGTACTCAAGTTAGCACGATAGGCACGAATAATAGACACGATTAAGAAAAAATAATTAGCTTGCAAAAAATATACTTATTTTTAATTTATTTTAATTTTTTGGCATAATTTTAATACAATTAATTTTTTAAAAAAATAGAAAAAAAATTAAAATTAAAATATTTTGTAAGTAAAACTACTACATATTATAAATATTACATCAACTTCTAATTTTTTTAAAGCAAAAAAGTTCCAAAATTCAATAAGTTCGAGCCAAAGAGTTTAAAGATATTAAGAATCTATGGTAAAACTCATATTCAATTGAAAATCCATAAAATGTTAAGAAAGATAAATACAATTTCAGTACGTGTTAATCATAACTTTTGAGTTATATATTTTGAAATAATTTGAATATGTGCCAATTTAGTTAGAATATACTTTAAAATATAATTTAAATTAATTATCATCACTCACTTAATATCTAATATTTCAATTTAGATTTTTTAATATAAAAATTATCTCAATTTTCAAATAATTTCTTTCTATTACATAATAATTAACAATTCATAATTATTTAAAAAAAATGTGTCTAATAGTATTAAAATAACTAAATTTGAAAAAGAAAATTAATGATGAGATTGATTATGAAACAAGAACAATAAGAGTTTGAAAATGGAAATAATTAGGCATGAAATTATATATGATATAAAAATTGGCAACATTCACAAGAATAATATACTAAAATACAAGCAATATTAGGCATGGAAATATCATAGTACCTAAATTGGATACAATTAGTAAGAAAATAACACAATATCATAAACGGGCACGATTAGATACAAAAATAACACAATATTGGAAACAAGCATGATTAGGTGCGAAAAATAGTCTAATACCAAAAAAGGACACCATTAGGCACGATAATAGCACAATATCGGAAACTGAAACAATTAGGTACGAAAACAGACAAACATAATAATAACGCATTAAATGCACTATTATGGTACGAAATCCGGCACGGACATAGGCACGTAACAGGCTAAGCATGACACAATATGATTATAATTGCAAATATGGGTCGTCCAGCCCGTTTGGGGCAAAAGGGAAATTCAGGCCAGGCACCTGACCTAGGTCGGGAATAGTAGAGGGCCGACCCAACCCGGCATAGACCTATAACTCGATGGCTAAATATCGAGCCAGCCTGGTACAATTTCATAAAAACATTATTTTTTAAATAATAATTACAAAAACAACAAAAAAAAATTTTAAAAAAATAAAAAATTACCCACCATACCAGCCCAGCGGTTTCGCTATCTCGGCCCAACCCAGCCTTAGGGTCAGGTCAAGCCTAGGCCAGGCCGAGCCTATGCCAAATTTGTGGGCCGCAAACCTCCTCGTTTGGCTCAGACCATATTTACAGCATTAGGCATAATTAGGAATCGTGCCCAAACTGGCACGACACGATTACTAATGGTGCTCAGATTGGCACGACACAAGGTACGAATGTGCCGCAGTTAAATATGCTTAGATTGGCATGGCACGACCCAATTAATATCTCTATTTTACGATCTTTAATCTACTGTCTCTCAGTCACATAACTTGGTGGTCAATACTAGATAAAGAAAGTCAAGCTAGAGCCAGGAAAAAAAAAAAAAAACCCTAAAGCGCATATTATGTCCTCAAAATATCATGTGCGATCTCTCTTTATAATAGTCGCGATCTTTATCAAACCATAAAAGTGACTAAGGCAAAATCAGAAAAACTTGCAAGATATGGAAACAGTTATTAGGAAATACTGAGCTAGCCGACTATTAGTTATTACCCAATTTTGTATTGTTACCCAAAATTGTATTCATATTGTAAAGTTTCTCATTCTCAAAATTAGGAAATACTGAGCTATAATCCTTTATATAAATGGGGTTCAATTTCATTATTTATCAACTCACAATTCACTTCACTGTACTTATGCTTTGAAATTCTCTCTTTACTCTCACATTGAGACATTAAGACTTCTTGTAATTCTCTAAAATATAGTAAAAAATTGTGAATGTAGGCTCATCATTTTTAAGACTGAGCTATGCTAAAACACTTGTCTCTTTTTATTACTTTTATTTTGCATATAATTTTGTTTATAATTCTACTTGTTGACAAAATCGCTATCAATAATCTTAAACATAATAAACAAAGTAAAATAATAACCACTTCAATTTAGAAAGATAATAGATTAAATCTGAAAGGCTTCAATTATAAAAATATATGGGGCTTTAAATTAGCCTAACCAACAAAGTAGTTTAGCTAGACATAACGTAAGAATACAAAACTAAACTTGTAGTGAAAACTAACTTTGAAATAATGAAAAGGAAGATGAATAGATGTAGAGTAGTTGTGGTATCAAGCTCTTCTGTGCGGATGATCCTTATAGAGCAGCTATGGTGTTTGTTGGTTATAATTTACGAAAAATATGACAAAATCAAATATGAGTGGAAGCATAGAAAATAAAATCTTTTCCGGATTATAATTTTCATAAAATTTTTTTAGAATCTTTGTTATAGTCTAAATTCATACAAGAAATTGTGTACCTCAACCAATGTGTATGTCTTCTTATGCACCAAGCTTGTAATTATAGAGGTATGTGGGTATCTCAATCTTGATCAACCTCTAAGTGAGAATCCAAGAACTTCAACAGCCTGCAATAGTAGCTCCAAGAATTTTTTTTTCCTCTCAGTTTTCTGTGGACTTGCCAAACTAATGTTTCAGCCATAACTGAACATCACACCCAAAAGTAGGGGAGATGTTATAACCATGGGCTAGCTGAATTTCACTACAATTTTAGTAGTGTGATAGGCCGAAGATGCCCACCTCTTAGTGCGGTCTTTTTCTCTTTTTGTATAATTGTCTAGAAAATTGTTTGAGCCTAATTAATCTCATGCAGCCTGAGATTTTGGTGTTGGTTGGGTACTTAAATGAACCTATTTAATTCAAGCTCTAATAGACAAAGGCCTAATTATAATTAATTCTTAAGAAATGGGCTTATACTATTAGTTATGGACTTTCCACTAAAGATCCAAACTGCACTCTTGAATTAAATAAATATCATAAGATATTTTATAATTAAAATTATATCCATTAGATAATTAACATGTACATGTATATCTCTACTTGAATACCAATAATTAGAGTTAGGTAAAATTACCGTTTTTTTCCTCCAATTATATCTTTCAATTATTTGATACAAGATTATATCTAATCAATGACCAAACTTACAAAAGGTCTTCAATTAATAAAATATCTAATTTTATTAATTACTTAGCTAAGGTTTAAATCATCTAAGCTCCTATAGCTGCTTAAGGCAGCATTCACTTTTGTATATAATATAGTTATGGATTCTATATATATAAGCACATGTTCCTAATGCCCATAACAATGCATTACCAAAATATTTAGGTCTAGATCATCATTTTTTTGATCCCTACCTTTTAACATCTCAAATAATACAAGTTATAAATATGGGTTCATCACTTATCTCAGGATTAAAAAAGATATTCGCTAATTGTTAAGTTTGTAAGAATATATTTTTGTTAATGACACTTAATACAAGAACATATTTCACATGGTCTATATTCAATATTTATACGCCAAGACTTTTTACATATAGTCGTACCAATATAGATTAAAATATACTATAAATACACATAGTCTCGTAACACGGTCCAAGATAAATGTCTAGTTTCTTTTATTAGTTGCGAACAATCTTATTTGATTTAATCAGAGAAAATATGTCTTAATTTTAATAAATAATTTTATTAAAATATTTCTCTAATAAATAAATCATGAATATTTTTGACATTTACTATTGTACTAATAATCAAAATGTTACCACAAATACTATGCATGAAATATTCTTTTATTAAATATCTAAAATATTCAATAAATATCTATAAATAATAAATACTTTTTAGGCATAATCTTAATAATGTCAAGCTCTTCTATGCAGATGATCCTTCTCCAATTACCAAATGCTTTTTGTTCTTTTAAAATTCTCTCTAAGTGTGTCCTTTTCTACCTTAAAATACCCAATTTATAGCTGTTGTGGCCTTATGGGCATTTGAGAAAAATTCAAAGAGTTTGAGTCCAAAAATATCAAAATAGCTAACATTTAGGTCATTCTGTCATTTTTTTTCATAAATAATAAATATTTTTTTGGGCATAATCCTAATAATGTCAAACTTTTCTATGCAAACGATCCTTCTCCAGCTACCAAATGCTCTCTGTACTTTTGAAAGTCTCTTGAATCTCCTCTTTCTAAGTGTTCCTTTTCTGCCTTAGAATACCCAATTTATAGTTGTTGTGACCTTATAGGTGTTCGAGAAAAATTCACGGAGTTTAAGTCCAAAAATATCAAAATGGCTGACAAAATGGTTGAATCACACTAAAACTCTTATCTTTTATTATTGCTTTTATTTTGCACATAATTTTGTTCATAATTCTACGTGTTGATAAAATTTCCGTCAATAATTTAAAACATAATAAGTACAGTGAAATAATAACAACTTCAATTTAGAAAGATAATTGATTAAATTTGAAAAGTTTCAATCACAAAAATATGTCTAGGGCTTTGAATTAGCCCTAACTAACAAAGTAGTTTAGCTAGACATAATGTAAGAATACAAAATAAAACTTGTAATGAAAACTAACTTTGAAAAAACAAAAAGAAAGAAGAACAGATGTAGAGCAATTGCGGTGTAAACTCTTCTATGCGGATGATCCATGTGGAGTAGCTGCAGTGTTAAGCTCTTCCATGCAGACGATCCTTCTCCAGCTATCAAACGCTTTTTGTTCTTTTGAAATTCTTGAATCTCCTCTCTCTAAGTGTGTCCTTTTCTGACACAGATTACCAAATTTACAGCTGTTGTGACCTTATGGGTATTTGAGAAAAATTTATGGAGTTTGAATCCAAAAATATTAAAATGGTTGACGTTTAGGTCATCCCGTCGAGCTAGCACCATAACACCAAAAATCTAGCGTTGCGGCGCCCCATATTTTGATCTCTATGCCCTATCAGCGAGCGCCCCACTGTTCGTACTCATCGATTTTGCATTTTCAACAACTTTTCGGCCCAGATTTCACTCATTTCTATCTTTTCTCTTACAAAACACGTACAAAACATTAAATCATCAATAAAAACCTATAAGTAATAAGGAAACTCGTAAAGTAACGTAGACAAATCAACCAAATAATGTATATAGTTAAGCACTTATCCGTCTATGGAGACAGATGATAAATTAGTACTCTTCCACATTCAGAGCTCACAAACTGGTAGCTCAAATAAATAAATATAACTCATAGACTAGTACAGTATAGAATTATCTTTATAAATATGAAGATAAAATTAAAGCACCAAGTGTTGACATCACACAACAACCACCAAACGGATTTACGTCAAGACTCGAGCAAATTCTCAACCCTTCAAAAATTAGAGAAAATGCAAAACTGTGAGTATTTAGTAGTTTCGAAAGTGAATATAAATAAACGATAATTTTTCTTTTAAAGTAAACACTTGGAATTTTCATTTTTACCATCAAAACATTATTATCTTTATATTTAGAAGGGATAATAACATTAAAATATCCTAAGTTTTAACTTTTCTATATAAAAAAAAAAATCCTAACTTTTTGAATGTCTGTAAAATAATACCTTCACTTTTAAATTTTCGTAAAATAATACCCTGAGTTTTAACTTTTCTGTAAAAAAAATCTTGACTTTTGAATGTCTGTAAAATAATACCTTCATTTTTAAATTTTCACAAAATAATATCCTGATATTTGAATTTCTTCAAAATAATATCCTCACTTCTGGATTCTCCAAATTTATAACCTGACAATCAAAATTCTTCTAAATTAATACCCTAAGATTTGAAATTCATATAAATTTATAATCTTAATATCCAATTAGTTGATTTTAATAATAAAAAAAGGTAGTAGCCATCATCAACTTAATTAAAACTTATTAAATAATAATAAAACTTCTAAAAAAATGTTTGTAATTAGCATATTTTATTTTTCATTTAAAAAAGAAAAGTAAAAAATTAGAACGAGAGGTAAAAGTAGTTAATTGTAGGAAAAAAAAAAAAGAAAAAGAAACATGATAGGTAAAAAAAATTGTGTTTTTTTAGCAATGAACCAAAAAAAGTAGTTATAAAATAATTTCCGATAATATACTAATATCTAAATATTTTTAATAAGTTAATGAGAGATGTTCGCATCTTTTAATTTGCTCATATTATAAATATACAAAGAAAATAAAAGCTGAGGGTATTCATTTGTAGAAATAGTAAATGTCAAGGTATTAATTTGTAGATTTCAAAAATGAAGATATTAATTTGCAGAATTTCAAAAGTCAGGATATTTTTTTGCAGAAAATTTAAAAGTGAAGTATTATTTTGCAGATATTCAAAAATCAGGATTTTTTTATTAAAAAGTTAAAATTCAGGATATTTGCATTTGATTAACCCTGTTCAGAGAACTTTCTTGCCCACCCCAAGAAATTATTCTTCAGTATCTTTGGGAAAAGTATAATTAGATAGTGAAAATAAGTTAAGTCGATAAAACTCTTAATCTCATAAATATATAGTCCATAAATTAATTTCACTCGTTTATTTAAAACTAGTTTTTAAAAGGAAATTAAATCCCAAGTATGGACAATTCTTAAAGCATACTTCTCCGAAGTCAAAATGTCCCATTTTTAACGCCAAGTCCTCAAATAGTAGTAAAAAGATCCTCATACACCCACTTAGTATAATTCATAGAGTCTAGCTAAACAATTCACTTTAGAACAAAAAAGAATAAGGTTTTAATACCAACTAAGACTCAAGGAGATCCACAGACATGAATCAACAACGTGTTCATCCAATAGAAATCTTATCCTAAACAAACAATACCTAAAAGAAAATGAAATGAAGGGATGAGCTTAGAAGCCCAGTAAGAAATTCAAATTACCATTTTTGAAAATCATTTCCCTTATTAAGTGCCTACATGGTTAGCTATGCTCAAAACAATCATAAAACTATAGTAATAAATCAAATTCAAAAAGTTCATAAGAGGAAGTATGTGGGTAAGATATAAAAAAAAAAAAAAACAGTGTGCAGCCTCAATCAGCTCAATATCCACGAGCTCACATAATCTCATCACGGACTCAAAATAGTTCTTTTCCTAATTACCAATCCTAGAATACTAGAAAGACACCCCAATGTCTCGTCTGCCAAACCAGAGGGACACCATATGCCTATACCTATCAGGTGAGAGCAACCAGAAGAGAGGTAATAACCTCTGCCTAATTATCAATCACGAATTACTGGAGGAAAACCCAGTGTCTTGCCTGCTAGACCAGAAGGGTACCAAATGCCTATACCTACTAAGTGGGAGCAACCAGAAAAGAAATCTATTCATAATATGGACCAGCTTAAATGCCCTGAGCTCATATTACCTTATCTCACCTTAGCATGACACACATTGTATGAATCAGTACCCTAAGTTCAACCCCGAGCTCAATCCCGAGCTCAAATGTACACATAGCCTTGTATCCTGGACCTCTACGTGGGTTTACAAACTTGCATCAATGATCAAGGGTGTGCACCCAGCCAACTAAAATGTCCCACATGGATTTATAGACTCTATCAACAGTGGAGTCCAACCACCAACTAGGTGTCTCGTGATACCCAAATACTCCTAGTGTGGTCCTAAAACTCACACCACAACTACTATACTTGAATTATAGTACCATACTTACCATTTTCGCTCTCAAAAAACCAGTAGTATAACAGCTTCAATTAGGACAACTCCCAAATTCCAAACTTACATGAAAAGCATCTCTCCAGACCACAGGCAAGAACCATAACCATCTCAATTTCTCCACGTAGTTTATGTATCTATCAAAAATCTGAAATAAACACATGATCTCAACATTTAGGTTATGTATCCATCAAAAATCTGAAATAAACACATGATCTCAACATTTAGACCTACGTGTTTTGCTTGTCAAGAAATAGTGTTGTATTTGTCTGGACTTTTTTGAAGAAAAAAGAAGAAGACAAGGTTAGAGTCTTGCCATAATGCCACCATGCATATCATTCTAAGTGCGTGGACAAATCGTTAAGTCAACAGTCAAGTTGCCCTCTTTGTAGGGCGTCTGCGGCTTGAATTATATTTCTCGTCAAATATTCTTGTAAAGTTTACTTAATTAATTTCCTTTTCTCCAGTTCTTTACTTATAATATTTTAATAACGTACGTGTTTAACATTAGGTATATGTAATATAATAGTAATAATCTTAAAACCCTTCTTGTTTGATCGTATCTTGTGGCTTTATGATTGTTCAGGCCGGGTTATTTTCTTTTATCTTCATGGCAAGGCTAAGAACCATTAAAAGCTGTATATATATATATATATATATATATATATATATATATATATATATATATATTATTTGAGAACTAACTTTGGTACAACATTGTTGATGGAGATTTTATCAACAATAAATTTATAAATAATCAAGAGATGTGGCTTGTGTGAATTGAAGTAGTAATCAAAGCAAATAAGGAGAGAGAGATTTATAGTG